>OMLM01012581.1:0-21545 GCA_900302695.1 Helostoma temminkii
ATATCTGTCTTTGAGGACAAACTCACATTTGTTTCTGATATACATAAAGTAATCCCACACTGCTGATTTGCATTTCTTTTTCAGGGCCTGAAAAGTGATGATATCAGCCTCTCCTCTCTATTTCCATCACTGCTGCATGTGTGTATGAGTGTCTCTGATCCCCAAACACGCTCACACGCATCAGACTTAGCTTTGTTGTGAGGCTGCTAATGCCAAGTCTGATGGTCACATGCCGGTTAGATTCCACCATTTATACAAGTAATAAGCAAATGTACACGGTGTGATAACATCACAAAACCAGGATATCGCTTCAACCCTACCTGCAGCTTTTGATATAAATTTATTTACATATTGACATATTGCCACCCATTAAAAGTATGCTGAATTAGCATTTAGCAGTTCCTGTTTGCATTCTACCTACTGATGTACAAACACCTGTTACAGTTTACTTCCAAGGCTAGCAGTATACTTGCTGTTAGCAACGTAGTCGTACACACAATGTGGCGCCGACACCTTTCCAGCATATGGTTTGGTCTGTCGCCTGTGCGTGTCACACTTAGAATTAACTTGACGGAGCGATGGGTTCCAATCTTTATCTGGTGGTGGGCAGTGCATTTACAATATAAATTCCCTTTTGTTAACAATGTACTTCTGCAAGTACTGTGCTGTTCACTTGAAACTGCAAGAGGTTTACTACTGACATGGTGCTTTAAGGTAGTGGCCCACTTACTGCATCTGATCACTATTACTAAGTCTCATTATCGTTATTGTATCGTTATAATTTGCATATGAGACGAGTCAATAAACGTGAGAATGTTCTTCTGCCAAGGCCCAGACTTCCTCTACAGCCAGTGAGCATTATCTCTTTAGACACAGACTACGCTAGGAAGTATGTGAACAATGACACAGATGACAGGGTCGCAACCGACGTATATACGTTGCTCTACAGCCACTATGGTGCAAGATGTCTAAGTAAGCCTGTTCCAATACAAGTATAAGGTATGTAAAACTTCTGAGATACTGCCCCTCATACCACTTTATGACAGAATGTGAGCGGGTAGGCAAAGGTAGAGAAATGTCTGCGGTGTGAAGATATTTTAGAATAAGTGTTAGAATAATACACAGTACAACAGGTTTTCTAGTGCCATCAGCAGTAGCAACCACCACTGTATCAAACACTTGAGAAGAAAGAGAAAATGTCCAGAGACAACCCACAGGCTGTTCAAATAACAGAAAGTGATACTACAAAGTGATATCGGGACATCCCCAATCCTAAGGTGAGTTAAGGAGCCTTATTTTTAAAGAACATCAGTTGTGTAAAGAACAACCAACAATCTCCAACAAACAACAATTTCAGTATAGTTAGTGTTTTGTGAGGTCTTTAAAAAAAACTCCACAATTCAGTTGGTGTCTCTGACACAAATCTCGACCTGACCAAACCTCTGAAGTTTTAAATTAAATACAACACGCACATTGTTGCCGTTTTTTGTCTACTGTATTCATGACATACCAACTGGAGGTGGCAGATGGTCAATAATCATCTGCTAAGCACATACATTCACAGCAGAACCCACAGACACCATTACTATAATCTATGGCATCTATGACAGGTCACAGCTCTGTAATATCTGTCTAATTTTATGCACTTTATTTTTATCTCTAAGTTAAAGTGCTGGATTCTCATACCTGTATGCTCCCATCTCATTAGTGGCTACGGTAATGAGCGGTGCAGCTGCTCCTCTTTCAGTGATGGAAATCTCTACACCCTGTAGCTCTGGTGTCACCTTGCCCTCCAGGAAAAGACCTGCACGCCCTGTGATGTCCACCAGCCGCCCTGGACAGGACTCTGTAGAGACAGTGGTATTATTTTTAATGTGTTTTAATGTTCAAGCTAAAACATAAAAAGGTAAAATTGTTTTAAAACACAATGAGAAGCACAGTGAGCTTGTTAGATTACAATGCATGTGATGGTCCTTACCTCCTGTGATAGTGGCCTCTACTTCAGGAGGGTAGAACAGCAGCTCCTTCGAGGAAGGAGTCACTGTGATCTTCTCTCCAGCCCTGTGCAATATATTTCAACCGGATTAAAATATAAATATTAACAAAAATATATGCTGTTATTTTCTGGAGGTAAAAGTAATTTTCTACAATGGACAGTTTTGGGGAGGTCAAACTTTCTTGCACTCTCCCAGCTGAACCATCAGGACAATAATGAATAGCTGTGCTATGTTACTCTGTTATGTTCAGCTTAGCTCAAGAAACTAGTTACTACAAACTAGAAGTTAAAGATATAACAGTTATGATAACAGCAGAGTAAATAAAGTCACTGTCTGAGTTGAATTTAGATTCATTATAATTTTAAATATAGCTCCATGTTTGAGTTCTCAACATCACCTCCCGCTGTGTTATGCACCATATAGACATAACTGGGAAGTGACGCATTCACAAAATTGTCATCATTAATCTGTTAGACTGCAAATAGTAAAGATGTGGTGTAAACTGAAAAGTGTGCTGTAACTGACCTGGCCCAGTAGGAGAACTCATAATGAAAAGGGCCTCTCAGGTCATCGGCTTTCTCCTGGACTGGAGGACTATCATCCTTTGCACCACCGTCTTCTTCTGCGGCACGGCGCTCGCGTTCCTGACGGCGCAGCTCTATTTCTTGCAGCTGCTGCTCCTGCCTCTGCTCCTCAAGGCTTCGCAGGGGGCCAAGCACCAGTGCCGGCTCACTCTCGATGGAGGATCTGACCAAGGAGATGGTTAAAAAAAACATTTTAGCTTGACAATTTTACACATTTTACACAAGTGCACAGAAACAACTGTCTGTACACAGCAAATAACCACGTATAGTCTTTAATACTTGATTGTAACTGTGACGTCCAGGATCTTGTCCGTAGTGATGAGTCCAGTCATGTGATGTCGCACTGCAGTGAGCGTCAGGATACTGGGGGCCGAGCTGTTGCAAACGGGTTAACAACAGTCATTAAGATCATTTGTATACAACAGACAACATAAGGCAGTAAATGGACATAGCGTCTCACTACTTACGTATCGTAGGTATAGAAGTCTTGCTCAAACTGGTGGCAGGAGCGTGGGGTGACTTTGTAAACACCTGGACAAGTCATGTTTAGGTGATTAATTACTTTGCTCCAGTTTTATTTTTAGCTAAGTCTGACACAGACCTTTTGGTCCAAAGCACTGTAACAATACACAAGAGAGCAGTTGGTACGCTCATATTTTTCTTTTCCCAATATGCTAATTCAAACTATGTTTAGCTAATGAGAGGTCAGAAGAATGAACCTCACCAGGCTTGGAGAGGCAGAAACGGTTCACTCCCTTGGAAAGGTTGTACACGCCGACATTTTCAGGTTTGCTGCCATCTTGGAAAAACTCCTGTACAGAAAAAAACGCATTTTAGATTAATGAATGTAACACATAGTAGGTAATGCTACTGCAGCCACAAAGTACTGACCAGGGTGATAGCATGAGAGAGGGAGCAGCGCAGGATGTATCCAATCTGTCTGAACTCCACCCCCAAGACGTCAGAATCCAGAACTTCCACTTCTACAGACTTATGTTTCCAGCACCACTCCTCATGGGAAATACCCACTGACAGAGGCAAAAACAGGAGAGAACATAACAATATTGAGCAGACTGAAATTAAAGTCACAGACAACAAAAGGTGCTGATATTTGCTGAGAAGTATAAAACTATCACACTAGCTAAGGTATAAAATGGGTTAGTGATATTAGGATCGTATCTTTAAACAAATACTGAAGAAAGTTAACTTCTCGCACTACTTCGGCCTGGCAAAGCTACAAGCTGACTAAACATGCGTCAAAGATGCTGTGTGTGCAGACAGCTGGCAGGCACACAAACAGATTGAGTGTATTGAACAGTGAGGGAGATTGATGCAGCTCCTGAAGGTACAGAAACACTGGCTGAATACGAGTGTGCGTCCTGAAAGCTGGTACTAAACAACAATTATGAACGAAAGCTGGTAATTGCTGATGGATTTCCTCACAATCATCAGATATTAATTATTTACTTCAGAAATGCAGGTACGGTGCTTTGACTGTACTGAAGCATGTGAGTATCCACGTTTTGGTGAATGAATAAAAAAAAAAAACACGAAACTCCACACTAACTTTAAAGATCAGTGGGTTTATTAAAATAAATCCTAAATGAATCAAACACAGGTGCATTATGGCTTTAAGCGGCAATTTATTTTTAACTTCATCACACTAAAGATAAACACACTGTGCTACAACTTGGTTATTGTCCACCGAGTTGCAGAGCAGACGCACTCATCAGTCTCTCGCAATTATTGTGGGAATTTTATTTTATTTTTGTGGCAATTACTAGGATCGTTTTTTATTGCCGAACACCAATTATGACTATTATAAAGAATGAAATGTGATGATGACAGTCATTCCTTACCTTTATATTTCCCAGGTAAAACATTATCAAAGGAGAAGCTGAGGACATCGCTGCTGCCAGACAGAGGCACAGCTCTCCTCTCTCCCTGCCGACTCACTGGCTGCAGGGTTACCGAGAGGTCATCACAGGAAGCTAGTGGTTGACAAATGAACACGACTGTCAGTTTATATGGGGAAAAAAACTATTTCTGCAGATAACTGTAGTCCAGCTGCTTATCCAGCATAATCATTTTTCTACTTTTTCTGTAAAAAGCGATTTATCAGCCTACTTTCTTCTGATCAGTATTTTGTAGCAAATAGCAGAATATGAGCAATAGCTGAGTCCTTGCCTAGACAGTAGACTTTTCCAGAGACAGAGGCCATGAACTGAGTGAAGAGTAGGTCTGTGAGGGGCCGGTCCACAAGGGACACCTCCAGGGCTTGAGGCTGCAGAGCTAGGCCTGCTTTCACTTCTGCCTCAGGAAGAGACACCTGAACAAATGCAAGTGAATCCAAGGTTATCTTGGTAGTCCAGTTTTTACCATAAGAAACCACATGAGCACTGATCAATTCTAACTTTACCAACACACCACCAAACTCGACAGTAAAATACTGAATAATTCTGGAATTTTTCTGAAGACTTGTAACTTTAAGGATTTCAGCCTATTAAACATTTATTAGAAATAATTCACATCTCTTTAAAGTGCAGATTAAGCTTTGGATATGTCCTAATTAGAATGAAAAATTAGATGCTGTTAAAGACTTACATGGACGCTGTAGTCTCCAGGTTTGGCCTGAAAGCAGAAGGCCCCCTGAGGGTCGGAGTCGACGGTTCGGCTGGAAGTCTTGTCTTGGCCCTGGTGTGTTAGCGTGACCCTGTAGCGACCCTGCTGCTTCATGCCCTCAGGCAGGCGGCTGATGGAAATCTGGCCACACACACTGAACCTGGAGTGGGATTAACATCAGGTCTTCATAAGGTGTGTTACAGCAGACCAAACTGACAGTACAGGCATTACAGTTTTGTAATTATTTTCCAAACATGTAATTTGATGCCCTTTTTAAAATGTGACTCAAGCTGTAAATGGACTAGTCAAACACACCCTGCGGTGATGATGTCAGGAAGTTGAGGTGTGTTGGGGGCAATCTTCACTGTGATTGGCTCAAAGAACATGAGGTCTTTGTTGACACGGATCGTGTAGGTACCAGCAGTCATGTTCTCCAGCCGGAAAGAACCATCCTCCTTGCTGACAACTGTCCAGACAGAGTAAAGAGATATGAATGGACTATAGTTCTTGTTTAATGTTGCTTTTTTTGAAGAATCTACACAAAGCTTGGGAGCTTCTAGTATGTTACCTTTGATCTGGTTGTTGAGAGACACTGTGGCATCAGGGACGCCCTCCCCACCAACACTATTCAGAACTCGACCTGTCACCGAGAAGCCCATAACACGGAAAATGGGCTAAACGGGGAGAAGCAGAAACACTGTACGTGTCAAACGGTTGTACTACACACACGTTATTTTTTATAATTTCTAAATAATGACAAATGTTTTCAGTAAAACAGAATTTGAACTTGACTCCTTACCTCTAATGTCAAACTGTTGTGCTCCACCTTGAAATTCATCCTAGAAGGAGCAACATCAAAAGTGATCCTTTCTCCCCTGTAGAAAGGAACCTGAAGTGCAGAATTTCACAACAGCAGAATTAGAGGCAAACACATCTGTATTATCAGAATGAGTGTAAGAGAAACATTACAACTTGAACCATTTTGATACAATTTGTCATTGTTGTCATTCAGTTATTGTGTTTTTTGCATTTTAAGGTGGTGACACAATGGAAAGAAGTAGAAAAAAAGCAGATTTTAATAGAAAAGCTAAATACTGACTTAACTGAGGAGATTCTAAGATAAACACATTGTTGCATTTATGTTTACAGCCTGTTGTATATGGCATACACCTGTGAACTATCATCCATCTCCACATATATAATCTTCTGAAAACTCAAATATTAAATCACAGTAACAAAAACTGATTACCAAAGCATCAGGGACTTCCATGAAATTATGTCAGCGTGTGAATAGTAAAAAAAAAATAAAAAGCATTCATTGACTTATATTTTAATGTGAACATTAATATTCAGTTTTGGAAAAAGCAAAAATCCTGTTTGGAAATACTTTGGATTTTGGTGACAAGACGACAAAATTGTCGAAATAAAGTAGAAAACAACCTAATGATGCCTGAATGACTGACAGGATCTTCATAGACAAGCTGACGCTGTATAAGCTACAGTTAAACCTACCACCCCAGTAATAGCAACCTATTGCAAAAATATGAAATGGATTATGTGTGTGAAGATTCTCAGTCATCCAGGTGAAGTTATCTGAAAGTTGAGTCGTGGCAAATGTCTTCATACATCTTAGCACAACTTGGTTGTAGCACTGGATATCTGTTCTCTTACCTAATTATAACAAGTAGTAATGTCTTTCTTTGTGTTGATTTGCCCTTTTGTGGAAAAAATGCTCACATTTATATTTGTGCAATACAATATTTGAATTCTTAGATTTTTTGGGACAAATATTCCAATGTAAAATGTTTGGACCATTTGTGACACCACAGAATCTATAAACTAGTGCGTTTAACCACACCTCATGACAGAATAAGGTAAAACTACAAATGGAAGCATCCTTATTAAGTTATTACAGAAAGCTCACCACAGTGTATTCTCCGCTGGCCAGTGACGGGAAGATGAAGGTGCCATCTTCCCTGGACAGAGTGCTGCACAGGTAGACCAGGGAGTTGTCTCCAGGATTTGCCCCCTCCACCGGGGATGTGTTACAGCCACTGATGTCCTGGAAATAACAATAACAAATACATAAAGATGTAGCAATGTAACACATACAACATAGTTTTACTTTATCCATTACTTTTTATAATGGCTTGAAGCATGATTCTGGATACTCATAGCAATTCCAATTTAAAATCATGTAGAACAGATTACACAAGTGTGGGATTACTTCATTATTACTCGATTTGATGCCCAACAGTTTCTAAAATTATGCTGGTTTACCTCTCTCTTGACCGTGGCTGAGTACAGCAGAAAGGTGACCTCTTTCATGGGCTCTCCATCACTGCGGACCTCCCCAGAGACATCGTAGCCTCCGACCACCAGATGGTCAGCAGCTGGGGCATTGGCGTTGGAGACGTGCACTGAAGTAGTACTCTACAGAAAAACAGCAAAGGTCACCACGTAGGTTATGATGAGGGTCAGAATAATGGCTCCTTCAGGAGTGGTGTGATTAGTGATGGAGTTCATTAGTTAGAAACCTGCTAACCTGACACACGTCCGTACAAGATGAATAATACGTTTTCTACAGTCAGAAGATGCCAAATTACAAAAGACCTTGTGCTCTACTGCAGTGGTTCTGTGGTTCCTCTCCTGCCCACTGCTCTACAGTACTAATGACACTGTTCAGATGAGACTAACTGATGATGTGGTATCCAACAGTGTGTTATTAACTGGGTACTGGACAGAAAATTATCTCTCTCACACACACACACACACACACACACACACACACACACACACATTCACACACAGGTATAATTTCACTTTTAGATCCAACCAGCATTTAAAAGGTGCAGATTTCTTTTTTTTTCTACTTTAAATTTATGTCTGAGATCAGTTTTATCAGCCTGTGCCGTTACCATCCATAATCCACCGAACAATGAAGAGACTGCACCAACCTGCTCCAGAGTCCATGAGGGATGGGAAGCTGTGATGTCATAATTTCCAGGGAGTACTTTGAAGAAGGTATATCTGTGTGAGGGATACCAAAGAAAGGAAAGGTCTTCAAGCAGTAAACATTCCATGTTTGCCACAGAACCACCTGTGTAAGACTCTACCAGACAGAAAGGAGAGGCACTTACTTTCCTCCAGGCTGTGTGACAACACTCTGAAGTTTCTCCTCTGTTCCCGGCCGGCTGAGTTTGACTTCTACTCCTGCCGGACCGAGCAGATGGCCCTTACTCAGAACCTAAAAAATGTACAGTAAATGAGGAATAAAAATTAATATGTCAATTAATACAATTATTCTTTTAACTGAAACTATGTGGTGGACAAAATCCTAGGATAATATTTTTGGGCAACATCGGAAACCGTTTCCTCACAGACAGAGCTTTGCTGTAAGTGTAAATCCCTTTTTTACACACATAACATGTTATTGTCTATAAAATGCTGCAAATCTCACCGTTCCTGAGACTGAAAAACCAGTGAAAACAAAGTTGATGTCTTCTTCTTTTGTACAGATGTCACTGACTCCGTCCACATGTAGGTCAACACTGGTGGGCTCTGGTGACAAAACAAAGAGATGACGTTGTAATTTCTTAAGTAGCTGGCATAATACATATATTGTACAGTGATGATGCAGCTCTGATAGTCTTACCAAAGCTCCACCCAAGAGGAGGTTCAATCTTCAGAACAAAATCTCCCTGTATGAAGAATATGTCTAAACATTAGAACCATAATCTGTGAATTACTGAATGAAAGAGGTCTGTGAATGTTTCCGTACCTTGTCATATAGAGGGATCATGAAGTAGCCATTGATTGGGGCACAATCCGTTTGATACTTCAATGAACCTTGTTTTGTGTACAGTTTTATCTGTACATGAAAGAGGACACAAATTAGTATATCTATCATGCATCAAGGTTAGTTAAATAGAAAATTGATGGCGTAACTTGTATGAGTTGCCATGAACAGATGAGTCTGTCAGGGATTTAGTTAATTTGCCTAATAAAGCAAACTGATAATCCCAAAGAGACTGTGAATGAGCAGGGATTAGGACATGTGGCTAGCTCTTAACGTCTACCTCATCAGCACTGACGGGTTTTAAATTCACAAGTGTGTTACACAGACGCACAACACAGATGTAGCTAAAAAAAAAAGTTAACAAATGGGTTATCAGTCAACCATGTCATCATATCTTAAGTTAACGGTAGAGTTCAGACAGTCACACATTAAACAGAAATCTATATAAACTATTTCAGTTTATGTTTGCCAGTAAAAGAGAAATGCCTTTAATTCACAACAAACTACTGTTGTGGTTAACGCTAATTCATTCAGTCTCCGCTTAACCTTTAGCTTCCTACCGCAAACCAGCTAGCTGCTAGCTAGCTGCTAGCGAGCCGGGACGGTTGCACCCTCACCTCGATCAGAGAGTAATTTATTTCAACGTCGGATTTCACGAACCCGCCGCATGCCACCACGATGTCATCAGAGGATACAGTCAAAAACTGAGAATAGAATATGCAGAATAAGACCCAAAGGGATCCCACGTCAGCCCGCACCGTGATTCTCAACATTTTGGCTGACTATCTGATATCCCTCAGAGCCGAGCAACAGCACGCTTCCTCCGGTTCCGTATCAGCTGAGCCGCTGTCAATGACTGGGTATAGAGGCTGGCTGCGACAGCGGCCTCTGCTGGGCTGGAGGTGGAATAACCTGGCATTACACTTAGTGCAGAAAAGATACACACACAAAGAGATTGATGATTGACAAAGAAACACACAAAGAAAAACACAACTATATGACAAATGTTCAACATTTATTTTCCATGAAAATAGTTTAATGTTAAGGCAGCCACCACTGTCATATAAAAATACAACAGCAGATGCAAACATACTAAGAGTATTTATAGTACTATCATAACACAGTACAAGCATCCAGATGTTTTTAGTTACAAAACCTGAGTGACATTGAAGAGAACATAGTTTAGTACTGTGAAAATGATTATTTAACTGCATTATCGTAAGCTTATAGTGAATTACAGCAACATAAATGTTATATTCAAAAAAACATAAGATATACAATAAGTGCATGGGACAGTAAACATAAGTAAAAGTAGGGAAATGTAGTGTTAATAGATGTAAAGTGCATACAGTTCAGAAAGGTTTTTCCAGTTCTAGTGATAATGCAAGTCCTTCTCGGAAGGAAAGGATCTCATACAGAATATTCAGTAGGAAAAGCACCACAAAATATATCTGACTAGCTACAATGGTTTTGGTACGATAGTTTTTATAATAATAAAATAGTAATAATAAAAGAACACTGACAAGGCAAGACTCAAGTCCAGAGAAGCACCCACGCTGTTTTCACAATACAAAAAGAAGAGTTAAGACAGGAATTCACTTTAACTTTTTTTTTTACACTTTTAACTCCAACACATTTGGCCTGTATTGGATCTGGTTGTTGGTTTGCAAGACGAGATTCTTTTTCACACATGTGTGGAGGAATGAGGAGGTGGGTGTGCCAGGAACACAGCTTCACTGAAATTGCTGGAGAAGCTTGTGTGGTAGCTGGGGCTGCCTCCACTTCTGCTGCGGGGCTGAAATTTGAACACTGGGGATTTGGCAGATGAGAAACCCTGGGCCTGGCACAGCTTCTGGATCAGAAAACGTTTGTCACGACCCTCCTGGAAAACAAAATGTCACACAAATAGATGTGTAGGAATGTTTAAATAGGAAAGGAGGTAAACATGTTCTGCTGAAAATATGTATTCTTGAATAAACCTACCATGGCCAGCTGCTCTCTCAGTTGGTTAATAACTCTCTTGTGGGCACCAGCAAGTGCAATCACATAGAACATGGCTAAACTGCAGTGAAAATGGACATAAAGTTTAAAAACGTTGCCAAACAGAGAAAAGACAGTTGATAAAAGCTAGATTACCTGTTCGAAATACGTACCATGTAACAACAAAGGAGGAAACGGCAAATACTTCGGATGAGAGCGCGAACAGGACGGTTTGGATTCCACTGGGTAGTTGGGATACAGCAGCAGGCAGCGCTTCCCAGGAGGTGGAGTAATTAATAAATGGTCCACAGGCCTGAGAACAGGTAATTCTGTGCCAAAGGGAAGGTGTGCAAATGCAAGGAGAACATATAAGTAGGAGTCAATAATCAGGAGACAGAAATAATAAAAAGAAATGTCCCTATTTGCATTGAACTAAGTAAAATGAACCACACCGTCTATACTTCCTCTGGACGTTCTACCAAAGCTGCAGATAACAAGGAGGTCATTACTCACTGTGCTATGCTAACAGTGACAGGCACACAGGCCAAAACAAGGCCAATCAACAACACGCCGAGGAAGAAGAAGTTGGAGCTGGAAGCCCTGAAAGGACGTGTGGCTGGACGACAATTTTTAATTAATGACACCTAAGAGAGAAGGAGCAAAATGCTACAATGACTATCTATCAATCCAATAAAAACATTCAAAATGCCAGTGACAGAAAACCTACTTCTGATTTTCATCCACAAAAAAACATACGAAAAACAAAAATTACCTTTTTGATGTAGAAAATAAAAAAGTATTTTATGGTGCAGATGGCAGGCAGGATCGGGCTGTAGAACGTGCCGATCCAGCAGATGGTCTGACCGTAGACGATCTCTAGCACATTCTGAGGAATAGCAAACTCCTGCATGCCCCACCACTTGATCAGGCCACAATCACAGTACTGCACCATCAGCCTGAGTAGGACAGTACAATGGAAGGACACTTTTAGACAGGAATAAGGAGACAGATCCTCATATTAAAAGTATTACCAGAATAAAAGCTGGAAATTTGATCCAAATCAAAGAAAGGCTAGAATGTCTCAAAATGACTTTGGATGATCCCATTTTTGTGATTAAGATGATTATTAAGATTTCTGAGGGGAAAGGGAGGACATACTTTCGAGGGAACTCCACAAAGAGGGTGACTGCTGCAATGATGATGAAGTCAAATATGGTCAGTTTGTACATCTCCTGACCAACACGAGTCTCCCAACACTGGACAAGAACGAGAGGGTGGACGAAGGCACAAATGAAAAACATGCTCACAAAATTACACCATAGCACTGGACATCGCTTGACAGAGAAAGTGTATTTGTGAGATTCACACTGGGATAAGTTTCACCATGTGTAACAGTTTTATACTATTTGTATACTATTTAAGTAGGTTTTGTGCAGGCACCTACAGATACTGCACAGGAATAATAAGAATGACTTACAGAGTAAAGCATATGGTTATAGCCACAGATGCAGGTCCCATCTTTACATGTTGTGATTTGAGACCATAGAGAGAAGAGTAAAACCCCGATACTGGTCAACCGCATAAAGACACACCTGTGGTGAAATAAAGAAGCAAGGAAAAAGAAATGGGAGAAATTCAGCCATTTATCCTCAAAGGTAGTATCTATTGTAACATAAACCTGTTTTCTCTGATAGTGTTCTGTATGCTTCTACAATTCATTTTCAAGCAAACATAACCATTAATAAAATGAGTGAATGAGCAAGTAGTCAAAAAATGTCCTGTCTACCTCATGAGAGTGAAGCGGATCTCGAAGGCAGGAGAGTAGTCCTCGTAATTGATGATAACAGAGAAGAGGAGGGGAGTAATGAAGTTGGCCAAGGTGATAACGATTGACGGCAGATACTCAATAATGAGATCCATAAAAGAATTGCCCTGCTAAACAGAGAAAGTACTATTAGAAACGACTATTGTTTGATGCCTACATGTGTCAGCTTAAAGGTTTTTCCACAAAACAGGAAAAGGAAATTAAAGACAGTTTGAATAAGCAGATCAGAAAAATAATAGTCATGACCACAACAGAAAGCACTATTCATTACCTTCGTATTATTCATCTGCGCCTGCTGGGAGAAGCTGGTGGCTACATAAATGCTGTAGAAGCAACAAATCAGGACGCCAACAACGAAGACGTTGAGGACGAGGCGGATGAGGTAAATCCGACACCTCTCTTTCCGCGTGCGATCTGCTATTTTCTGCTTGATCCTCTCTTCTTCCAAATCAGTCTACGGACATACAAAGAGAAGAGTGAAGGTTAGCTTTCAATTCATCAATTATACTGTTGTAACATTTAAAACATTGTCTAAACTTGAACTTGCATCTCTGTAAAACATACTACATGACTAAGAAAGATGAAAACTGCCCATTTATGTTAACATCACCCCTGTATTCACGCAAAGCAAGTTTAACATCGAGGCTAAAACCCAGCTTCACAAGTTGATCAACTCACCTTGAGCTCATAAAGCAGACTGCTCCTCTTTAGCTTTGCAGCGTTTTTGTTGGTGATACAGAAATCCCAGCCAGCAAAGATCTTGTTGCAAAAACTCTGGAAGCGATCCTCATCCTGTACCAAGTTACGTTTGAAACCCGTGGCAGACCTTGAAGAAGAAAAAAACACTTTTAAAAACAGTTCATTCAAATACATTTAAATCATCCTGCATTTGCATTTTCAGTACCTTTTAACAATCCAGATGAGGCTGAAAAACAAATAGGCTAAAGTCGACAACAGGTACGCCAGTGGCAAATTATAAGTGATGTGTGAAAAGTGGATTTTATCCACTTTGTAGTAGCCGTAGAAAAGATAGGTCTGTTCCAAAAAGCCCTGCAGATGACGCACAAGCAGGGTGAGAGGAAACATTTGACCTTATTTCTCTTCCACAGATCATTAAATGTAAAAAGCATGAACTTACTTCACCAGAGAGCAAATCTGTAACTTGGTCATGAAACATAACAAGACCTAGACGAGCGCTGCTTGGATACACGGTGCACACGTTACCTGCAATAAACAAGCTCAAATTTAAGCTTAAGTCTATTTAATGCTACGTTTATGCTCTACTTTGGAACAGATGAGCTTTCACTGACCATTATTATGTCTGAAAGTGCTATTCCCAGAAGTATATGGAGCGATGATGATGGGCAACATGACAAAGCTGAACATAATCAGGAAGATAATAAAGTTGAGCATGACCAGGAAGCGCAGGAAAGAGAAGTAAGACAGGATCCCTGTACCAAACATCCCTGTTGGACAGAGAGGAGACAAAAGGGAGAACTTAACTCAATAAACAATAAAAGCACAATTTCTGCTAGAGCTAAAGTGTATATAATCATTTTGACTCAATCCAAACAAAAATTTCATTCACTATTCATCTCTCGCCTTCTATCAGGTGGATGTCTCCCCTCCAAAGCTGCAGCGAGTTCAGCCATACTTGGGTTTCATCCTTCAGCCTCTTCATGCACCTGCGAGTGTTTTGTCTCCACTGTCCCCAGCTGCTGTGTGTGCGAGCCTCATCAATCTGTCTCCTAACAGAGTTAAACCCAGCTTTTGTTGAGAAGCCAGCGCATTATACACGACTTCTTGAAAACAGACAAAATAAAGTTGTTAGACACTAATGCCTTTCCTACTTGTGTTTGCGTTTCTCCTCCATGGACTTGGGTAGCTCCCTCACTGGTCTCTTCAACGTCTGACCCTTCTGCTTTTCTTGTCTGCTGGTCGTGTTCACGGCCCATTTCAAACTGCCAGAGGAGCTCAGCCGCGATCTAGTGCTGCCTCTTCGTTTGGTGCTACCTACCGGCGACTTCCTGCGGTACAGCAGGGACTGATAGCTCGGGAGCTGGTCCAGCAGTGGGTTACTGCTCACTTTTCCACTACGATCAGTGTAGAACACTTAGAAGAGGTAAATAAATAAAATTAGCTCTTACAGAGTTACTAATAGTTGTGATGCAGTATTCACCGCTACCATTTCATAAAATATAAATACTCATACGACTGTTAGTTCCAACAGTTTGATTGGACAAGAGGCAGCATGAGTGCTGATACACATGAATCTAAACATGCAGATAAATGTGCATGAATCAAAGTAGTGGACCAAGTTTGTTGTAACACGTAGTTACAACAAGCTTGGTCTAGTGTTCAGGAATGTGCTCACAGCAACAGTCAACTGGCTTTACAGCTTTGGATCTACTTTTGTCTGCGGAGCCAAATACCTGATTAAAAAAATCTTTCACCACTAAGTAAATCCCCACGGGCGGATAGTTAGTTTGTTTAGATGGCTGTGTATCTGAGGTGATGATGAGCAGCAGGGGAACTGTACGGGCACCTTTCCTCTTATACTCTACACCTCTGGACAGTCTGGAGGTCGTAGCAGAGAGGATGATGGTGGATAAGATCAATGCTGTTCTAGAGAATCCCTCTGCCCCACATTGTGATGAACTGTGGTAGATGGGAAGCTCGTTCAGACTGACTCCACCAAAAAGCATCAAAAAGCAAGTTTGTGTCCGCTGTCGTTAGACTGTATAATAAGATGCACCAGCTCAGCAATAATTAAAACACTGTTGTTCAATATAACATATGCTTTTACAGACATACAGTATAACACAATGGAGTGAAAATGCTCTGGGGTTTGGTAAAGAAATACGAGCATTTTCAAACACATCCTTTATTACTAAACTATTTTTTTTAGAGACAAGATAATTAATAGATTAACAAAAGCAAATTCAGACAACCTAATGGAAAACTTCAATAAGATTAGTAGCAGTCCTAATTCTAAACACCAGTTTGTCTTATTTTAATCTAAAACAGGATGAGTCTACAGAAAACTCTCTAAAATTACTTCCAATCCTGTGTAAGTATCAACATCTGTCTCAAAGTTTGTCCCAGTGAACATGTGTAAGACGAAATGTGTTACATGACTTCTGTGAATTTCAGATGTGAAAATCGTTAGTGGGATATAGAACACGTGGGGTTTGATGTAATGAAAGATACCAGTGAAATCATGTTGCTGTGTGTAATAACATGAGCTGTCACAGTACAGCTGTACAGTTCTTTAAAATTCTGAGGAAAAATGTCTTTAGATGAATTATTAGATTACAGTTATAAAAGTTCAAATATTCAGTAAGACGATGACTCTGACTGGGAACATGTTCGTCTCCTGTGTTCATGAGTTTGTCACACAAACAGGCGAACAAAGACACAGAAGTAAAACTGCAAACAACGCAGTTTCGACTCAGTAAAGAAAAAGTCTCAAAGTCTCCATAAACTTTAACTCCATAAACTTCGTTAACTACCCGTGTTCCTCCAAAGACCTTTTATTAAATCATTAACTAGCGAGAAGGACTAAGTTTTACCTCCTTATAGCGGCTGTTTGATCCAACTTCGAAGCTAGCATTACTAGCTGGTAAGCTAAAGCTGAGGTAGTTAGATTTTAACAAACTTATTAAAAAGGATAAAGACCGACGTATCGCGCCAACTTTTACCTGAATCGACCTCCATCGCCCCCGCCTCCGACTGAATAATTGTTAGTAGTTATCAGATGATATTAGCGTCGCAGTTGGCTAAGCATTAACCTAGCAGACTCCGTCGCTCCAGCTGTCAGGAAGACCAGTGTTTTCCACAAACCACTTCCTGAATGTGGATTCAGCTCCAAGAGCAGCTCTGAGCTCTCAGCTTTCATGCACCTTGTCATATATTATCTTAACTTATTGCTGTTTTAAAATGGTTTTGAATTAACAGTTTTATAATACTATTTTTATTAATGCTCACATTGAATAAAGCAAAACATTCAACAACAGTCCGGACTTTTGGACCCTGTTGTCCAAGTTTCCAAACCACTGGACCCTACCTTTCCCATGCATGAATGTCTGCATGTCCCAGACTGTGACAGCATGCAGTTAAACTTCCTATTAGAAAACTGAAGTCACCATGAAGACATCATCAAGGCTATTTTCTCTGTGGGTGCATCAGTGGAGGCATCTTTAAGGTGATACAAAAATAAACAAATAAAAAGATAACAAATATTAAACTTGTTCAAAGAGATTTTAATTCATTAAATATTAGAAAGAAAGAAAGAAAGAAAGAAAGAAAGATTTCTGGGTAACTACAGTGCTCTATGGTTAAATGCTCAACAAATTCAAAGATGTTAATAATAGTAAGTTGTAAAAGCTTCAAACATAACTACACCCACTGCTCAGAAACAGTGGACCTTTATCTTTATGGGCCTGATTAGCATGTTGCATTTCAACACAGACTTCCTGCTTGTCAGTCTTAGTGAAACAGTGTCCCGGGGTGATGAGCAGGATACTCCACAGTGACTGTGCTTCAGTTGTCGCCGGCACAATATATTCAGGATCTACTTTTGTATTTTCTCTCACCATTACAACAAGGTAAGCAGGGTTTGGCAATAGAGTATCCAGTATTTAATGCCGCTTTATGAATCGCTTTGTGCCATTTTTCCGTTCATTTTTTCTTCTTTATTGATTTTACAGTGTAGTTTCTTAGTTTTCTTCAGATTTTCCTATCCCGCTATTTGGTAGAAACCAAACCTAGTGTATGAATTAATGATGATAACAGGAGGATGGGACCAAGAGATTAAATTACTCATGCTTCCTTATGACAATACAGCTGCCACTCTGAGCACAGAGAGACACTTAGTCTTAATATGCTACTTAACATTTTACATAAAGAAACTTACTATCTTTATTAGGAGGGCTGATGTCACACTATTATAGTTATTTTTATTTGTTCATTTAATTTTTTTATTACTGGACTTGGATTTTACAGGCATCAAGAGTAACTGAGGCGGGGAAGGCTGAAGGATCGTCGCTGTCTCCACAGAAAAGAGAAAGGACTCATCTGAAGGATCTCATGACTAGTTACAGAAGCAGCGGATTTTTAAATCCGGCATACCATGACAGCGAGACTCTGGAAGTTGATAGAAGGTCTGTGATAAGATAGTAACATAAAGCATGCGCTATGTGTTGTTTGTGCTTTTAATCAGAGGTCATGCAGTACTGTACTGTACTGTACTGTAGTGTACTGTACTGTACTGTACTGTAGTGTACTGTACTGTACTGTACTATACTGTACTGTACAGTGAAAGAATGAACTAGATAATCTCATGGAACAGGCAGCTCTGTGGGTTATTGTTTCATTCCTGGGTGTAGGAACACTCCAATTAAAATGTCTTCTCCTGGTTAAAAATGTAAGTTTTGTAAAATAGTGAGTTTTAGAGACAAACCGATAATTTTATTAGTTTATTGCACTTACTGTAAATCTGTAAAATTATCCACAGGAGTTAAAAGATCACATTCACAGCAGTCGTAGCTACGGCACGTGTTTACTTACAGCCAATCACATTGTAGTCATGACTTCAGATTGCAGTTCCTTTTTTTTAATTGCTATACTTTAGAGTACTGTGGACACAAACTGTATGACGTGAGTGATTAGCACTTTACAGTAAACTGTGTTTCCTCCATGTGGCTTATAGGTCTTCCAGCAAAACCCACCATGCTAATCCTTACGCCAGAGAAGACCCAGCTCAGTGGGGAGACAGGGCAGACGCACATCACTCATCCATAGGTCAGATCAGTAGTGATGATGCAGGTGGGACAGTACCTTGGAGGGGCTGGCAAGAGGAGAGCTGGAGGGGGAGAGAGAGCATCCCCATGGGTCTCATCTCAACACGCCCAGATAGTCCTTCATGGCAGCATGACCTCAGTGAGTGTGACATTAAATCTGTATATATTTTGACGTCTCTGCAGCATTGTATTGTTCTAAGCATTTGTAAATCTTTGTCTCCTAGCTCAACACTTCTGTATTAGTTTGTGTGTGTTGCTATGTGACACTTATGTTCATGCTTCTGCTCCTCACTTCAGATCACACCGTTGTCCAAACAGACCATGACTCTCGTGATCGCTCACGATCCTTTCGATTTCCTTCTTCAATATCAGGTAACAGTCAAACTAATTGTTAATAAAGGTTAATTATTGAATTTAATATGCTTTTCATTTCTTTGGATTGCTATTTAATGTATTTTTTATGTGTGCAGTAAATTCATTTGATCCTGAAGAAGTAATTTCTTCTGAGGGAGAGGAAAAAATAGTAACCTAAAGTAAAGTTACCGTAAGCGTTCGCGCTGTTGCTATGGTATCACTAAACTTGCACAAAGTTGTACAGTGTATTGCAAAACGACAATTTAAATTGAATGTGACAATCACATGGATCTGTAAAATTTAATTATCAGTTAACTTAGCAAAACCCAACTGGATAATTATTAATGGAGGCTACATGACACCAAATAACAAGCATAAGGAAGTTGGCACTGAAAATAGAAGAAAGAGAAGGGGGTTTTATGTTATCTCAATCCGAAGGACACACTAAGGGTTGCGTAGAAGCAGCTCAAATCTAAGTAGATGTTTATTGTGTCCTTTGTGCTGTACTGAAAGAAAATCCTTGTATTTAAAGCTATCGTGTTTAAAGATTTAGGACCACATTGTTATAGAGTTCACAAAATTTACATCTGCATGTTGATCAACCCACCACTTTGTTGCAGACAGAAGAATGGAGGATCATTACTTATGTTTTATTATAATGTTGTGTATATAAATATGTAAGAATGTTGCAGCTGGTAACAATGGGGTTAATGTAGTGCTGGGTAGCTGAATCTATAATGATATATATAATAGAATAATCCAAGCATTCAAAATTTCAGATTAGGTATAAACATCAAACAAATATTGTGGAGTAAAAAGCTGTCCTAAGCAGTGTCAAACAGCAAAACTCTTTTTTTTCTGTGTTCATCCAGCCAGCATGACTGTGAGATTGAGGGGCACTGCAATGAGAAGGATGAGCATGTTTCCTAACACTGATCCTTCCCATCCAGCATTCACAGAGGATGCTATCAAGAATGAGATGGAGAATGGTAATAGCCTGTCATGGGTGTTAGATTATTGCTGTGGATCTGAACTGTAACGCCTGATCAGCAATCTGGATGGTAGCCATAGTGTATAAAACGTACTTGTCCTGTCATCTTCTATGTGACAGAGGAGCAGAACTTGGTCAAGGAACTCGTTGAGCTGTCAACTAGAGACCGGATTTGGGCAATTCGGGAACTTCCAAGGAGCTTTGAAGAGAAGAAACATATTCGGTCAGTTATGTGTCACAAACAGTTAAAGATGATAAGCTTTCTTGTCAGCGTCATTCTAATAATTGAGATAACCTTTACCTTCTGCTCAGAATCATAAAATACACCCTCTGCAATGACTTGAAGGTAATACTTAGCTTAGTGGCATTGACATATAGATCACTGGAGGAAGAGTCACATATTTGAACAAGCACAGATAATGTAACCCCGTTTCAAGGTACATTACACAAGAAAATGAAAGAGAACAAAAATTGATTTGCAGACTGCACCATTGTGGCAGATATTGTAATTTATCATTTGACCAATCCCATTATCAAACCAGCATATGTTCTCAATTGCCTCCACAGGAGCCAAGTACTGGCATTCAAGTCCTCCACGCAATCTGACCAGCCCACATGTTTTGCAGATTGCTCTGAGAGCATGTCACGGGTGAGTGTTTCGTTAATCATGAAAAAACATGCTGCAACACCATACTATAACTTTGAGTTTTGCTGTCTGATTCATAAGGTATATCACTATGTCATAAGTGATACAAGTTGTTGTCTCAGACTTTCCGCAGGTGTGGCTACAGTTTAAAGTCAGCTAGCCAAACTCTGGAACTGTGGCAAGGCATCATGAAAGAAATCAGTGGCAAGTTTGGTACCAGTGTCCTCTCTTATTTTGTATTCCTCAAGTGGCTCCTCATGTTCAACATCCTCTCCTTCCTGATTAACTTTGGCTTTATCACCTTCCCGCTGCTTGTTAATGACCGTACACCCACTATACCCCCAAATGTAACCTTCAGAGGACTGGAGATTCTGAGTGGAATTGTAAGTGGTGCCTCTTATACTTCATACCTTTACCTTAATAACCTTCTAAAAAACTCCTATGATTACAGTGTAATTTGACACTGCTATAATCAGTATTGTTACATTAACAATGGTGTTTTGGTTTCACCAGGGTTACTTCAGCTACACAGTCATGTACTACGGTGGGTACAGCAACGAAACCAGTATAGGCCCGCTAGATTACAACATGCAGTTGGCCTATTTCTTCACCATTGCAGTCTATATGGTGCTTTGTGGAATTGTACTTACCATCAGGTCAGTCCCCCATTTTAATTTATTTGCCTGATTTTTTTTTTCAATATATGTATGTCATCTAATTTCCCAATCTGTGTCATGCAGCATGGCAAGCTCATTCAAGAAAAACTATGTGCTAGCAGACACAGCTTCAGAAAGTGCATGGCAACTCCTTTGCAGCTGGGATTTTAGTATAACCAATGAGAGAGCAGTGAGACAGCGCAAGAACAACCTTTGTGTCCAGCTAAAGGTGACTATTGTATCTCAGACTGTTGTCAATTAAGACACAGCAATGTAAATATTTATTACAT
>OMLM01012584.1:0-23754 GCA_900302695.1 Helostoma temminkii
ATATAGGCTGTACAATATTTTGTAGTCCAGTGTCCAGTGAAAATTGAAAGAGGTTTGAAAGGAAATTTCGTTTAGATAATTAAACTTTTGTAATTCTTAGAATTATTTGAATAGATAACCAATATAAATATCAACAGTTGAGTTTTCACATGAAAGAAATGAAACAATAATATACTGAAACCCACTCACAAACATTGGTCCATGTCTTTAAAAATGAAGGTAAACCCTGGCGTACTGAACATATAACAGTCATCGCAATTAATGGATTTAATCATCTCTTAATGTGGATGGAGGCATACAACACTGTGATCCCAGGGTAATTGCAGACTACTTCTAAGCATAGTGACGTGCTCTATCTATCTATCTATCTATCTATCTATCTATCTATCTATCTATCTATCTATCTATCTATCTATCTATCTATCTATCTATCTATCTATCACACTCGTGTGACTCAGACAGAGTGCATGTTTTTACTCTGCAGTCACAGTTGAATATTTAAACATTCTAGGAATTTTTGGTTTTGATTCACAAATGCCATGGCGATAAGGAAGAGAGAGAGGCTTTTGAAGATTAGGCCTAATCTGCAACCTGTGTCTTTATGTAACCAGTTGTTTTATCTGTGACCCTACTCATATTTGCTATTGTTATTATCTGTCTCCCTTTTTCCCCTCTCACTCACATAACTACTTTTCCTCTTTCCCCTTTTTCTCTTTACCTCTTTCAAACTTCTTTCTTCTTCTCATCTTTCAGTTAAATGATTTTTTTGACAGCTCTAAATGCTTTCAGTATTTGCTATATCTACTTTTTCTGTGTGTACAACTGAATTTGTGTGTGTGTTTGTTTCAGAGTATCCCAGACTATGAACAGTACTCACCAATATGTCTGTGTACAAGCAGCATGAATGACTGAATCGTGACTACTGTAATTTTTACCAAAGAGATAATGTACACACACACACACACACACACACACACACACACACACACACACATCCACATACAGTCACTATGTGTTCACTGGCCTGCTGATCATCAAAGTCCTACTCAAGCTTGTGGCATTTGACTTAACGATATTCATAAAATCCAGGTGACACACTAGGATGATAATTAAATTTTTTTGTGTTGCATGTTAGATATCAGAAATCAAGTGTAACATGATGTTTGTGTGTTTAGATGGAAACAGCTGTCATACTGGTTTCCATTATCAGCATAATTTTGAAATTGCGCATACAGTACAATGAGTCCTCAGAATGGCACATGGTACTGATGCACGCACATCACAGTAAATACAGTGCATCAAACTGAAACCTTAGTTCTGAAGGTATCTTTGTTTGAAAGATTTTTAGTTGTGTGTGTTGTGTATGCACATTCATTTGTGACGAATCCTGTCTTTCTTCAGTGTCACAGTCTATTTTTAAAACACTTGCACAGGTAAACACAGATGGTGCTGATAGTATTCTTGTTTGCACCCATGAAATTGTACAACTGTTTAATTATTTACAAGTCTGCATACTAATAAAGATTAGGCACAACAGCTATAGCATCATAAAATTCAGGTGAAATTTAAGGGTATTTCACAGTTCTCTACAATATAACAGATGAAATGTTGAGTTTACATCAATAGTGTGCCTACTTAAAACACATGACATTAAAAGCCTCTTTGTAATAATATACTGTATAAAATATTTGTGTCCCAGGTTGGAAGCATTTGCCTCCTCTTCATGTTCTTTCTTTTCTTCTACTCTGCACTGGCAGTGTAGCTGGGTCAGTAACGGTTCTGAATACAAACATATTGTAGCAAACCGGCTAGTAGCAGCCACTAGCTAGCTGGTGCATTGCATCATGGGATGCAGAGACTGTTCCTGTGGTTGTCTGTGACTGTGTTAACTGTTTAGGAAATCTGTTGTGGCATTTGCAAATGTACCCGTACCCACCCCCACGGTGTGCGGGACCTGAGGTGGTTGGTGTTGTCCTTGTGCAATAAATGGTGGCATGTTGCTGCCATAATGGGACAAGGTTGTGTGGTCTCTTTAATAGATAGTCAGCTGAGAAACTTGGGGTTGTGTGGTGTATGGGACACGAGTGCTCTTGTGGTCCGGGAGGTAGTACCATATATAAACTTAATGATTAAAATTGATTGATTGAGATTGATCAAACACATGATAAGGAATTTAGTGGATTAAAGAAACATCTCCACAGTGCACAATTTTACACAATGTCCCAATTTGAATGGAACTGAGGTTTTATACCACTTCACTTTATGAATATTTTACTATTTAATTGCTTTGTAAATTTAAAGCTGCAGTAACTAATATCTTATACATTTTCCAAGAAATTATGTGAAAAATAGGACAAGACGTGTTGTCTCTGAGCTGTTCTAGTTCTTTTCATGTTCCTGGGATACACACAGACCTTCTGTTGTTTCCCAGTGAGACGGTGCACTGTTGTGCATTGTTGTCCCTCTGGCCCGCACATCAGCCCCTAGCAAAATTTATTAAAAATAGGCACAAGTACGAATTCTCATTTCAAACATAGAAGCAAGTCACAGAAACATCTCCTGCAGCTAGATGGCTACAGAGATTGTACCTAAAATCAAAGATGTAACATGTTTTTGCACAGAGAGAGCTAATGGGAGCCTTGCTCAGAAGACCAGCAGCACAAACAAATTTAAACCCCCAAAAAACATGTGTTCACAGTAACGATATTAGTTCAGACACTTCCTATCCAATCTGATAGGACTTAGTACTTTTGTATTTGTCATAACTTTCAAGTTCAGGATAAAATGTTTGTGTTCTTTTAAGTTTTTAATTGTGTGATTACTGAAGTCACCGTGGTCACTGAGCAGTCAAGATTGCAGATGTTTGTTTTTTAATATAGATTCTGGCTTTGTGCTGGTCCCTCTTCCTTATTTGTATCTTGCTGTCTCTCCAGGACACATTAAGGGACTGTGATCTGGATGATCATCACAACTGTATGAGCTATCTGAAATGGGGGTTGCCCCACTCTGTTTAATCACCTTTTTCATCATGGCCCAGTTTGTGCTGGTAAACCTGGAGGTAGCATCCATCATGCAAGCACGAAGGTACGGTTACTACAAATGCACAGACTAAAAAGCACACTACCAGTGTTCAACACAATTCTTTGAGAACACCATCTATAAAACTAAAAACAGACAGCTGCATCCACCTCCCTCCTGGTGACTGGTGAGTGAGAATGTGAATGGTTGTTTATATGTGGCCCTGCTATAGACTGGCGACCTGTCCAGGGTGTACCCCGCCTCTCGCCCATATGACAGCTGGAATAGGCTCCTGCACACCCGTGACCCCCATGGGCACTAAGCGGTACAGAAAATGGATGGATGGATGGACATTATGACATTTCTATCACATTTTCGGACCTCCCAGCTGCATATAACAATACATTGTGGTATTGAATCAGTTAATGTGACCTGAAAGAGAAACAAAATCACTGCAAACATTTTGTATATTGTTCAGTGTTAGACTCTGTACCGTAGTGGGGGTGGGGGCCTTTTGTGTGTAAATGTCCAGGGGCTTGTTGTTTCATAATCTATCCATGCCTGGACCCAGAGTATGAATGGATGGATCAATAAAGCACATTGTTTATATGAGCCTGTGTGCTTTCCAGGAACTGTCCCCCAGTTTGAACAGCCAAATCGTACTGCTCGAAATAATACTGGCAGGCCGGAAAAAGATTTATGAATTTTGTAAATGAAAGAGTTTTAAATACCCTCCAAGACTTTTTTGAGAGAGCTGCTGCTTACACACAGATACAGCAGCATTTTATTAATAGCACTTTTTTACTTAGAATTGCAGACCTCAGTGACTACAGACCCAAGATAATTAGAGTTAATAACCTCATTCATACCCACAGTTTGGATTCTATTTTACTAATTGAAACCTGGCTTCATCAAACTGGACACGCTAAGCTGACTGAGAAATAACCTGTAAATGGCAGTGACACTTTACTCTTTAGCTGGAACGAGAGCTGCAGTTTTTTGGTGACTTTAAATATTTAAACATTGTTGTCCAATTATTGTCCAGTACACTTCGTCCCATTTTCTAACATCCTCCATACTTGAAATTTGTTTCAAACAAGAATTTGGTGAATTCAGGCTCATTAACTGATATCCACCTTGCCAATAGCACTAAGCATTAAGTCGGAGACTAAAAGCATCTGAGTTCAAAAAGCATGATACTGGCTCCATAAATACAAAGACATTCTCTTTATCTAACCTCTTGATCTTGATCTAATCTCAGCAGGATCTATCAGGCTGAATCAAGCCTGAATAAAAAAAAAAGAAAATCATGATGATGCTGCATCATAAAAGATGAGTAGACTGCCTGTGCCCTCTAGTGTTCAAGTTGTACATTTGTGTAAATGTGAGATTTTGGTATATTAAGTCTGGTGTGTTTCTAGGAAATCTATTTAGATAATTAATAAAATGAATTAGTGATTAAAGAGGGAGTGAGTATAGAGTCACTTCCCAACTCAGTGTGAAATAAGATAATAATATAATAGGATGAAACAAGCCAAAAAATACGTTAAAATGACAGTAAAATAACCCCTAGTTACATCTGCATAGTGATTCAGATAGTTTAATTACTTTTTGCAGTTTTGGTATAGTTAACCACTGAAATTTCAAACAGAAATGTTGTGCTCGTATTGGAGTTTCAAAAGATCACTGACGCCGCCTGGATTCTGGCTTCCTTCTCTCTACGCATGGTGACAAATCTGACCTTAGACCTGCTAAATGTAAAACATGAAGAGGCCAGGCCAGCAGCCACACATGTAAAGCAGTAGTGCAGTACTTTGTGTGTGTGTGTGTGTGTGTATATACATATATACCAGCATTTTTACCAGCATCTAAATATTTAAGTATCTCTGTTAATTCCTGTGCCCATTTCAGTCCATCTGACAAAGTGACAGCAGTTAAATGTCAGTGGTTTCATTGTCATTGTTGTTGTGAACTTAAAATTCAAAAGATGCCAGGCAAGCTTAGATTGAGTTAAAATATATTTATCAATAAAAACTGGAAAGTTGCTCACCAGTGTAGGATGGCACCAAATCTGGCAGATTGCTGTGGCCAGTGGAGCTGCCTATGAAGAGAGGACACAGGTGTTGGTAGAGACTGGCTTTAAATATTCTTCAAACTAACTCTGAGCTGGAGAAATCTGGTTTCCAGTACAACACACATTATTATCAATTTAGTATCACATGTTAGCAGTTTTAACCTGTCCAGGGTGTTCCCCGCCTCTCACCCGTATGACAGCCGGGATAGGCTCCGGCACACTCTCGAACCCTCGGGAAATAAGCGGTTCAGAAGATGGATGGCTGGATTGATGTTAGCGGGTTTTTTTTAAAATCTGTAATTTCTCAGCTTTGCCTGGTGCATAAGATTGGATATAAAGTGTTAAAATGTATTTGTAATAATTAAAAGTGAAAGTATATTTGACAAAAAAGGGATGTATATTTTATCCCTTTTGTTTTAGACTTTTGTTTGTTGTGATTTTATGTTTTCCTTATGTAACATACTAAGCAACTTAACTGGCTCAAATGAAAATCATACGCAACCTAGGCAGTTTCATCAGAAATAGCACAATTTAAGTTGCATTTTGGTGAGTTAGCATGCTAACATTTGTAAGGCTCAAGTAATAGGAAATGTTAGACACCAAAGGATGGGTTTAAAAGGTATAATAAAGCTCAAGAGAAGTAGTGGAGCATGTGAGAAAGACTGGGGCAGGAAGAAGACCCTGTGAGAGGAAGTTGTCCTTATGTTCACTAGATGGAGTGGTTGAGTTTGTGACTAGGACTTGGAAAAGACTGGTAGGTAATTCAGCAGTATTCAGCAAGTAGCACTCTTCCAGAAAAATCCCTCTTTGCAAGTGTTAAGCAGGACTGACTGTGAGTCAGTGTGCAGCTGAGTAGAGACTGGAGGGTGATGGGCAAGATGGCAGTGCCCAGAGCCAGCATCTGCCACCACATGGTCTCTGGTGAAGTGAGACAGAAACTAGAGAACAGAGAAGGAAAACACAGACAAACGTACAAGCACACACTACAACAAAACATGTTTGTGCACGCCTAGGATTTGACTCTACAGTTTCTAATGACTTTCAACATACTTACAGTACACACAATAACATTAACTGTGTTTAAGAAGATACATATGGACAAACAGCAAGCATGAACAAAGCTGGACAAAAATAAGTAAACATAAATAAACTATTATGTATAAGCAAGTAAATAAAGTGAAATGATGATATGGAAAAGATTATTGCTTAAGTGTGGAATAAGTAGCTTTATACATGTACAGTGCTGTGACAAAGTATTTGCCCCCTGATGTTTTTACTTTTTTGCATATTGGTTACACTTAAATGATGATTTCATTTATGAATGAAAAAAGCTGTCCAAACATGCCTCACCCTATATAAAAGTAAAAGTAAAAGTAAAAGTAAAAATGTAAACCTTTGAGCTCAGCCTGATTCATTATTTGGGTGATGTAAATGTTTAACCAAATTTCATCTCAGTTTGTCTAATAGTTATTGAGATATTTCAGGCTAGTGGAAAGACACACCAACATTTACATTCCTAGAGTCACACACAGCACAAGTATGGCTAATAAATCACAAATATTAGTTATACAGTTCACTAATAAATAAATGAAAACAGCAAATGTGACAGATTGGCAGAATTATTTGCATAAGCAAACCTGTAGGGTAGGTCATTTGTTTAAACAAGTATCCAAGCAGTTTGGCACTGGTTTACAATGTAACCTTGACTTGGAATCATAAACCATGAATAGAATAAAATCAGTTACAATAATAAAGACACATTTTTACACATTATATTGACTTTCAAAGATCAGTCTGTCCACATTTACACCTGTCAAAGAATTCCACCTATGAAAAGAGAAGCTAGTATTTCCACAACTAAAACGTGGAAATAGGTTAAAAGGACCTTCAGTATTTAAAACATATTATTACGGAAGTTTTTTTTAAATAAGAAACAATTGCAGCATATAAACACCAGCATATTAACAGCAGGAACAACAAGCCTACTTCACAGCAACCAATACATAAAATATTTTAGTGGTCTTCAGTAGTGGGTTCAGCCAGAACACAGGAAAGACATGTTTTTAGACACTGGCATTCTCACACAGTTTGCAACAACTCTACCAACTGCTGCACAGCTGCCCTCTATCACTGTAGCACTGTGACCGCTGAACTTGTAAAAATGCTCTTGGACAGTGTTGTGGATGTCAGTATACTGGGGCACAATGTGCAGAGGTACCAGCTGCTGCCTGCATTGAACAAAATCTGCATTTTTCACTTCATCCAGAATGTAATTCAGAATGTAGTCCAAAAGCTAATTTATTATGCATTTGATGAGGCTTTGATAACAGCAGCAGTTTTGAGGTGCCCCTCCAGCACACTTTTTAATGAGGCAATGAGATCTACTATCCACCTGATAATGCTGGGGTTTTTTGAGGCTCCAGACTCATTGTGGTCTTAACCTAAAGGTTTTTCCCCTTTAGCTAGCCTGGTTGATTTTGGCCAGGTTATTTAACCTGTATTTCTCCACCAAGGTTTTCCTTCAACTGGATCATGGAGAGGAGATTAAAGTCAAATTTTGACTGAAGAAGGTTGGAGTTGCAACTCTTGTGTACCAGTGTCCATCGTTTCCATTACCAATAGCTGTCACTACTCCACCACTGATCAGACCTTGACCTGGATGATAAAGAACCTTCACAGACACGAAACTCCTCAAAGCCTTATGATGTGATTCAGGCTGTTAGTTAGTTAGTTTTATTTTCTCTGTTTCTGTGCCTCTCCTGTTTGTTTTCCCCTGCACTTACCTGGCCAGTTTCTGTTTCTTTGTTAATCTTAGTTTTATTGTGATTCCATTCTGTGTCATGAGTTAGTTCTGTGCACCTCTTAGTTATATTGTTTTTCCACCTCGTGCCACGTGTTTTGTGTTACTTCGGGTCATTTTTTTTGGCTCACCTTTGTAGTTTTTGTTATGTACATATTCAAGCCTGTCTCTTAGTTACCTTGTCCCCTGGTTACCTCTCACCCCGAATAGTGAGAGGTGAGTTTGATCTTTGTTTCGTTATGGTGTTTGTCTCAATATTTCCTGTAATAAACCCCACATAATCCAGCCTTCCAAGTCCTTGTCTGCGTTTGGGTCTGCCATATTGTAAACCCCTGACAGAATGAATCAACCAAACATGGACCCAGGGCCAGGGAGGCTGGCATTTGAGCTCGCACCCTTGAACACCTTCGGACCCTCATTACCAGTATCCCCAATCCAAAAGTTTAACTAGATGCCTGTATTAGAATGGAGAAGATTTAGTTAGCCAGGCCCTGGCTGACAGTCAGCATGAAAAAATTCTACAGGGTGTCTGAGATTAGAGTACGTTCAGATAAACTATTAATGTACAGGTACAGGTAGTTTTACTGTACTTCAATAAAGCCTGTATCTCCTGAAGTTGTAGTTACCCATATAATAAAAATGGGATTATGGGATTTTGTTTTTTATTTAGATTTTTCAAAAGGGTGCAATTTTGTGGCAATGGTACTGTAATCATAATGTGAATGCTGTGATCATCTCAATCCATCTGTCTGTCTGTCTGTCCACCAGACAGACCAACATTAAAAAAACACCTGAAGTCACAGACTGACCTTTCTTGCAGGTTTATGGTAATATTTGCATAAACAGGGTCATTTATTTAATATATGATTGCATATTGGCAAATTACAAACCTTGAAAAGAAAAAAATCTGTTACATTGTCAAAGACAAATTTTTACTTGTAGTCCCTATAAGTACATGAAAGCTTACAAGCATGCAAACATCAATCTATTCACATTTTACACCTATAAAAGAAATCCACATATAAAAAGGGAAGGTAACCAGTATTTCCACAGCTTCCACAAGTGGAAATTGGTCAAACTAACCTGTGGGTATAATGTATAGAAAAATCATTTATTATTAAAGTTGTACAAATGAAATAAGGAACAAATGTAGTTTATACATAATAGACTATTCCCAGTTGTAGCTGATCCACAGCCTCAGAGGAAGAGTGTCATGATGGCTGAGGACACCAGTAGGAGCAGGACACTGGGTCCAGTAAGTATTGCACTGTTGCACAAGTCTCCTTCACAGCAACCAATACCAGGTAAACATGCATAGCTGGTTTGGCAGCCCTTACTGAGGAGACCTGAAAGACATAATGGAAAAACCTCTGTTTCAACAACAAAAGTCACCAGGCATTCAATGCAAAAATAAATCAACCTGTTTGATGGACATCTGAAGTAGTACTTTTTTGGAAATTCTCTATTTAAAATAAACATTTCTGGTGTGTAAGAACAGCTTACCGTTTATATTGATTGAAAAGCAACGATCCAAGGGGAAAGAACAAGTTGTGACATCTGTGCAGGATTCAGAATTGGAGGCTAGACATGTGTAGCATTTTATTCCACATGCTGTACAGAAATACAAAATACTGTTACACAGAGTTTAAGACACAAATGAGACACATTTTTTACTGAACAGAAGTCAGTAAAATAATAAACAACATCAATACAACATTCCAATATACCCAAATGAGCTACCAGTGGCCAAGACATTTTATATGTTTTTTAATTTATTTGTGATATTTTTGATTGTGTGTTGAAATAGAAGAGTATTATAGGGGATTATAAAGGATTTGTGCTTCCAGCAGCTCATTGCCACTTTTGTTAATATTATTAAACACATGACACAAAACTACACTCCCATTAATAACTAACTTGACACACTAGAACAAAAATGTGTCAAAGAAGTCATGAGAGTTTTGATGGTGCTGGACTAAAATAGCTCAGAGCCAGTCAGTGTGAGCAAATTATTGATTTTGCTGCTGTGTTGCTGACCACAGCTAAATAATAAAGTAAGTAAAAAGGAAAGGAATAAAGGAAAAGGAGTTATATTCTAAATTTGTTTGGTTCAGTGTCAGACAGTGTCTAAAAGCTCTGGTGTTCAAGACAAGAGTTTGAATACTGTGCTGCTTAAGGATGTGATCTGGATGTCAAAAGACGGAGCACAGCTCAGGATAGATCCACAGTTTTCTGAAGTCTGACTTTGAAAAATAGTCAGGCCTCATATATAAATGCTGAAACATTCTGACTGCTGTGATCATTCCACCTATTAATTAGATTCCTCCAGGATGTGCTTTCTTTGTAGGATGGAGGACAAAATCCACAGTCCTACCACTGTGTGTACATGAAGCTAAAACATTTAAAATTAGTTACATTATGCAGAAAGGCAGCAAAATTCCCTTTTTGTTCAAAATTACTTTGTGTTTCCTTTGTGTAATTTCATGCTGAAAACTTGGGAAATTATCCAACAAAACGTATTGAACACAGGGTTGCTTCTGGTATTTTCTACAACCACTGGTGCTGGATTGCACTTCCTCAGACGCCCTGAGGAAGTCTGCCAGTGCCACACTCCACCCACTACGTGAGCTGAAAGAGCCACTTGATTAATTCAGTGTGCTCAGGTGTCACTATTCGCCTTAGGTATACAGATTTTAATCCATCTATTGAAAGAAAAGGATCCATTATTGGCTAGTACAGAAGGAATGAGTAGCAAGTAAAACCAGTTTAGGTGTTTATGTGGACACCTGACTGTTTTTGTAAACAACAACAAACTAAAATATAACTTTCTTCCAACTCTGCTGGCACCCTGAACTGTCTTCTCAAAAGACAAGTGAAACTCAAATCACTTTTATCACTGGCAGTGACATTTGCATCAGTGATTCTGCAATCTATTTATATTTCAACTGTGTAAAAGGATACTTCTGTATGTTTACAATCAACTTCGCACTGGTTATTGGAGCTGTTTTTTTTATTGTGCCCCATCTAACAAGGGAAAAATGTCCTGTGTTATGAACAGTGTCATGAGGACTTCTGTTGCATATTTAGTTTACACAAGAAAGAGCCAGTATACCAGACTTCACCATTAAAATCATTTGTCTAAGTGCAGATACAAATATTACTAGTACAACACAGGTCTTTGTAGTGAATATTACATAAATCCAAACTGAGGCACCTGCTTTTAAGTTTTAAATGGCTGACTTTCAAAATAAAACGTCAAATCAGATTTTAACAGTTCTCACTAACATTAGAATCTCTAAGACAACACAGAGGAATAACTGGACTCAGACCATCCCACCAAAATCATCACATACAGCTCCACTTTATCTTTTTTGTAATAATATCATTCAGACCAGATATTTTTATATCTGGTTTATATTGGATCACTCCTACTTAAGCGAAAGCACCAATAAAAACAACAACGAACATGACATTAACATGAGTATCTGCGTATCAGGGAGGATGTGGCAGTGCCGACTGAATGAGAAGTAGCTATATACCTGCTACCTCTGACTGGACCCACCTCATCCTGAGACTTCTGAGATTTTCCCCTTCACTCTCATTAGAAACAGGGCTGACAGTTATAAAGATTTCAGCCAGTTTAATAAAACTGTCGCAAAATCCCACAGAACTGATTCTTACCAGTGGACAGAGACATAAAGACGATCATCAGAACTCCATAAAGCTTCATCGTGGTTCAGGCTGTTAAACTCCGTGAGAAGTGTAGAAGTGAGAGAGAGAGAGAGAACCACAACCTTTCAGTCTTCTCGATTAAATGTTCCTACATGTCTCCACCCAACTACATTAGCATTGTTTGTAGGTGAAGTCTGTTTTGTGTGTTGAAGTCAGACCGTCATGTTGCGGTCTCCATCTGGCGTTAGTGAGCTGAAAATACTTATGCTGTTTCAGAGCTGGATGCAGAGATGCAAAGAAAGGCTGCAGCGGTGCCATACCCTGCTATGAAAGTTGATACTTACTTATTAAAAAAAAAAAGAATAAATCCAACCTGCCTGTCAGTTTGTCAAATGGAGGGAAGCGGTACAGAAATCACTGTAAGTGTGCCAAGAAATAATTTTGCTCCTCCTGAAATAAGTTACACTGTGAGTGAGTGAAACCTTCAGGCAGCATCAGTCTGGCTACAATAGTCATCAATATAAGTCATCAATAGTCATCAGTCATCTACAATAAAATGTGATAATCTGTTAGAGACGGCAGAACTAAACATCATTTAATGGAGAAAATGATGAGATTAATCCATAAAAAAAAGATTACTAGTCGAGGTTGCACACCAAACAGTTCCTCTAGATAAAAAAACTGCATCAGGGAAATTGTTAATCATAACCACATAAGATTTAATAAGGAACAGCATCACATTCAATACTGTGTAAAACACAAATATTTTAGTATATATAAGTACCAAAACCAAAGTACATGACTTTTTGTGAATACTAAAAAAGAATTTCATTAAACATTTTCAGTGGTCAATAAGATGAGATAATGATAAAATGAGATTTGATTGAATAACTGTACTAGTATTCATATTAAACAGGTCTTAAGTTTATTTGTAAACCAAATTTCTAACCCAGTCATGGCCTCTAAGCCTCTGAGCTCAAACTCATTTAGTGTCAGAGTGCTTATGTTATGTCTAATTTTAAAGAGACTTTCACACATGTGAATGAATGCAGAAGTGAAACATCGTGTCAGACAGTTGGCACATCCTCTGTAGGAAGGCAAGAGAAGAATAGCTCTACAATACCTGACCCAGAGTTAGTGTGAATAACATATTTCTTGTAAATAAATTTTGTTATAAGTGATCAAACAAGGACAGTATATTTTATAGGTCCTATTATAAAATCATTTGCTTCAGTTCTTGATATGATGCTGGTTGAAGAAAAAATATGAAACCAGTTTCCCAGAGGTGGGTTGTAACAAAGTACAAGTTCAAGTACATACATTATTATTCTTAAGTACAGTATTGAGGTACGTGTACTTTATTGAAGTTTTTTTATTGTATATTTTACAATTATTGCAGTATAGTTCAGAAAGAAATATTGTACTTTTGCCCACTACAGTCTCACATAAATGAATTAACTCATAAAATAATCACCAGAAATTATTCTCCTTATTACATGATATTGACCTGATGATGAAGGTCACAAAAGTTTATCCTGAGGGGAACATGAATGTCTGAACCAGATTTCATCACAATCCAACACAAGTGTTGAGCTGCTTCTTTAAAAGCCACAGATTAACTACACTTCACAGCAATGGTAAAGTGGTCAAGACATTTAAGTAAAGCTACATAAGCATGTTTGGAATATTTTAGATGAGCTACAGTATGTTCTTAACAACAGAGAAACATTTTTATTTTGGGTACATATTGTAAGTACACATGAAAGCATGCAGCTTATGTTTGTTAACAAATTCAACTGAGTTCACTGCTGCAAATTGTCTTGTCCTGTCAAAGAATTCCAGATATGAAAAGCGAAAGTAACCAGAATTTCAAACAATTCGAAAATGGTAATAGGTCAAATTGGTCTGCAACACACTGGCCAAGTTATTATTTAAAGGTTGTTCATTTCTGTACAAAATGAGTGAGGAAAAAAAGTACATTATAGAACTAACTAAACCGTCTCAGCTGTAGCTGTACCGGAGCTTCAGAGAAACAGTTTGATGATGGCTGAGGATACCAGAAGGAGGATGACACTGGGTCCAGTATATACAGCGCTGTTGCACAAGTCTCCTTCACAGCAAGCCACAGGACCTCCACATAAAGCACTGGTCTGGCAGCCCTTGGTAACCATGTTATAACCTGCAAAACAGAATTGTAACTCCTTTACCAACTTTACCAATATTATTATGATGTATAATAACCATTTTGATTATTAGTTTGGGTCTATTTATAGAAATTCCTGATGTTAAAGAACAAGTTACCTTCAACTCTCAGTGAGAAACAACGGTTGAAGAGGACAGTACAAGATTTGGTGTCTATGCAGGATTTTGGATCAGTGGCTGTGCATGTGTAGCATCTCAGTGCACATGCTATACAGAGACAAGGAACACAGCTGTTAAAGACATGCCCCACATAGCCTGGTTCTCTTAACCAATTGTTAACCAACTGTCAGTTTAAGTTAAGCTGTTGGTGCTTTGCAAGAAGGACCTGATGACTGCAGTTTGCCGTAAGTGACACACTCAAAAAAAAGGGTGTGTAAAAGGACACTATCTGAGTGCATGTCTGGGAAGATTCTTAGTCATCCAAATTAAGTTATCTGGAAATTGAGTTATGGCAACTGGAATTCTTCGTGGTAGGTTGAAAGTTTCACAACTTCATCAGTCTGAGGACAGTTGTGAGAGGCCACAATCCCAGCTATCATTAGGTGAGAGGCAGGGTACACCCTGGACAGGTCGCTGGTCCATTGCAGGATCACATATAGACAAAGACAACCATTCACACTCCCACCTATGGGCAATTTAGAGTCGTCAATTAACCTGACTGCATGTCTTTGGACTGTTGGAGGAAGCAGGAGTGCCCGGAGAGAAACCACACAAACACAGTGGAACATGCAAACTCCACAAACTACTGGAATCAAACCCGGGGTTGTAACATTAATTTGTTTATTTATATGATAAAAAGTTTAATTGCTCAGCCCTATTATATCTAATAAGTTTTACATTTCTTTAGTTACTACTTCAGGATAAAAATTGTGTGACATAAAACCACAAAATGTATAATTATAAACTTAATATTTTAGGCAAATTATAGGTTTGACTAATTGTATCCTGCTACAATGAGCTCACTTATTCAATTTTTCAATTAGAATAATATTTTCTATTCTTTAAGTATATATCTTTAAGTAACAGAGTTTAAAGTACATTGACCTAAATCATCTTTGCTGGTCTTACCTGTAGACAGAGTCATAAACACGATCAAAGCTCCATAAAGCTGCATCATAAATGTGAAGAGACACAGACCCTCAGAGAAAGAGAACTGCAGAGACGCTACACCAAGTCTACTTTAGCCCACTTCTCAGTCTTCTTTCAGGGTATTTGCATTTCCTCACAAAGCCTCAAACAAGTGACCTGAATAAAGTGGTAGCTAACTACTTTTACTTCATTCTTGTGGCTTTCAAAATACATCCTGCGAATCAGCAAAATCAGTCTTACTCATGAGTGCTTTCAAGAGATGTGGTAACAGAGTGGACATGTGATGGCTAAAAAATGGAAGACCTTCACTCAAAGTGACCTTATTTGGTCAAAAGAAGGGATGGTAATTAATACAGTCCACAGCTCATTGAATTCTGTGTTTAAGATATACTGAACTTTCCCTTCATGGCAGTTTGTCAAAGTGAAAACATTTTTTTAAGGAAAGGTATTAAAAAGCAACAATTACGGCTTGAACTCCTTTTTTGATAGGGTTTTACTCACACTTTCTTCCGACAGATCCTCTCAATTTCCATCATATTAGGTATGAAGTGTCAGGACTGCCATCTTTAGGTCTTTCCAAATGTTTTGTGGCGTTTGACTCTGGGCCAGGGCTGGCTCAATATAAGACAGTCAGAGACTTGTCTTGGCTGTATGCCTTAGGCCTTGCCCATGCTCAAAGGTGAACCGTCACCGTCAAGTATTGTGCAGCAGTTCTGTTTTTCTAGCACTTTAATTCTACCTTCCGTTCTGTTCCTTGCAGCTGACATGCACCTCCATAGCATGATGGTGCCACCACTGTAAGGATGGTGTCAGCCAAGAGTTTGTATCGGAGCAGGCAATGTTGGTGTGAACATATTTTGGAACAACGAAGTGGTGAATATAACACCAATTCTCAAACTGCTGAGACTCAGAGTGGTACAGTGGTACCAGGGTGTGCAACTGAGTTCACTGCTGCTATAGATAATGACACAATTTAGCATTTCACTACAGCTGTGGTCAGTGCTGGAGGCTGTATTATTGTCAACACGGGTCCTAAAGGCTTCTTTGTGACAGTTGTGATGACTGCTTTTCTTGTATCCCGATTGTTCTGACTGTCTGGCAGCAGTCAGCTGATCTGAAAGACAAAGTGTCTCAATTGTGCGTCTGCCATAAACCTGGTGCCCGAGTCACTGGAGATAGATTTTAAGACAGTGCTCAGTGAAATGTTCAGTCTTGAACCTCATGTATCATTCAGTTAATTTGATCTTCTGTAGTAGTGATGTGCTTTTTGCTCAGTTCGCTCAGACATCCTGACTCACATTAAGTTCCTTTTTCTGCTGTGTTTAGACGTCATGTGTTCTATGCAGCTGTTTGCTGTTTTTTTTTTTTTGTTTTAATCTCTTTAGTAATTTATGGATTATTGTTCAAATACAAAACTGTGCCTTTTTAAAAAAACTAAATTCAACACAACATCAGCACGAATCAATCTTGGGAACTTTACATTTAAAATACACAGTATATGATGGCATCTTTAACAGAGAACTGTGTTCATCATAGACAGGAACCTGGATGCAGACAAGCTCAGACAAAAGAACTTCCTCTTTTCTTTGTGTAATCATTTCGAACATGTTTTATCTTAAATCATACTCTCTTTTTATAGTTTCCTTTTAAATACAATATACCATTTATGTCAAGAGTAATAACGTTAATTACAAAATAAAAGCACATAAAGGTTGTAAAATCATAAGTATGTCAAGGGTAGGAGAAAACAAGTGTTGAAACGCTGCATTGGACTATTGCTACCAGACAGTCTAGACTGAACTGGTTAAGATAACATAACAGGTAGCTGTTATAGTGACAGCGCATTAATTTCACCTGCAGAGAAGTAGTTATAATAATACTTAAAAAAATAAAAACAGATTGCTTGAGTGTGAGGAAAGCACAAAAAGAAACACTTTCATTTCACATATCGGAACACTGTGACCACATTGTTGTCAAGCTCAATCGTTTAATTTTGAAAACCGGAAACCCTCTGGTGCTATGATTTGCTTGACACCAGCTGCGTCATTTACGCGCCAGCGTGATCTCAGCACATGCGCCGCTATGTTTTGAAAAGCCGGGCAGCAGGAGCTAAGTCTGCACTGTTTAGCTTCGCTTCTGCACACATTCCTGTACATTTTCCAGGGTGTATCTAGTATAAAGGGAAATGAAAACATGCCAAAGTCTCTCAAGAAGTCCTGCAACACTCAGACCTCCATCAGCAGGTACTTCGGAGGACTGAGCGGCAGTTCCAGCACCCAGAGTGGGATTAACCCAAGTCCTGCCAAGTCCAGGCTTTCAAGAGGCAAGGTGAGGTTTGCTTCATGACAACCACACGCTCCCATCAGATATAATTCATTCAGTGCTGTTGCTAACCACCGAGCCTCTGCTGCCTTTTGTCCTGCAGAAGAAACTTTCCTCTAATGATGATTTGGAATTACCAACAAAACGAGCCAAGCTTTCTCAGCAGGACGAGCAGATGGAGGATTTGGGCTGTGAGCTTGCATCCTGTCAGAGCACTGAAGGTGAGTGTGTGCACCTCAACCTGAAACCACTCAACACATGTCTCTAAACTGCATGTGCAGCTATGTTCAATCCTCTTGTTAGGAAGCTGAGGAAATCTCACCATGTGCTTCCATGTGAAAGATTGTTTATAAACAGTATTATAATAATAATATATAATAATATATTTCCATTGGTTTATGTACCTGTATATACATGTACACTTGGACTGAATGTCTTATCTCTTCAGAGACAAAGCCGACATCGAGCAAAGGACCCGTAGGCCTCTGCTCCTCCACCTTGCAGAAGCTTAAAGGCTTCACCTGCATGGCTGAGCCCAGTGTCAAACCCACTGACAGGCAGAGGGAGGAGAAGATGACTGAAGATGGTAACAGTAAAATCTGTGAGAAAGGAAGAAACAAATGGCTTCCTCGGGATGTATCAGAGCAACACAGCAGCAAAAACAGACTTCAACAGACAGAGCAGCTTGATGATGAAGAAGAGGAGTATGAGGAAAAGCACAGTTCAGGGCTGGCTGCTCCAAAACAGGTACTCAACGTGGTGTAAATAACTCCATCACATCACTGTCATCAGTGTGTGACTGTTAAAAGTTCAAACCCTTATAATTCAAGCATTTGCTACACTAAAGTGTCCCTGAGTAAGGCAGCTAGATGATTCTGCCCTTTTTACAAAGTCAGTTTGTCCATATACAGTAGAAGAAGGAGTCTGAGGTGTGTGGAGTGAAGATCTTTGCTAACACTTCTATAAAATGTATATGTTTTAACCACCAAGTATTATTATAAAGACAACAGTAGAGCTAGATTTATCTATCAGAGGGCCAGTATCGTATTTCAGGCATAGGTTTTATTGTTGTTTATTGTCAATAATGTGTCATTTGTTAAAAACGTGAATGTAATTATGTGCCATTCACAAGTCATCTTTTTTTTTTCTTTTACAGGGGTTCCACTTGTCTAAGTTTGCAAAGCCAGGAGGAGGAGGTGGCCAGGGTGCAGAGCTGAATCCTCCTTCAGACGCTGGTGCTCCCTCCAGACGCTTAAAGAGCACATACACTCCCCTGGAACAGCAGGTCATCCAGCTGAAACAACAGCATAAAGACGCCTTGTTGGCTGTGGAGTGTGGATACAAGTACAGGTTCTTTGGAGAAGATGCAGAGGTGAGAACTTAATGATGCAGGATGAGTGTGATGTTATTATGTTGGTGTTTAAGGATGAATATGTCACTTCATAATAAAACTGCTTGTCATTGCTAATGAATCAATCGTTGTGTGAACAGATCGCTGCAAAGGAGCTGAATATCATTTGTCATCTGGATCATAACTTCATGACTTGCAGCATCCCCACACATCGTTTGTTTGTTCATGTCAGACGCTTGGTGTCTCACGGTCACAAGGTAAGAAATACATCCAGCGTATTGCTCGTGTTCAGAAGTCCAGGCTGTGTGGACTCGTACTGTTTTTGATCTCTACATTTTGTCTTCTAGGTTGGTGTAGTTAAGCAGACAGAGACGTCAGCGATCAAGGCCTCAGGGGCCAGTAGAAATGCTCTGTTTGCTCGTCAGCTCAGCGCTCTGTACACTAAGTCAACGCTGGTGGGAGAGGGTATCCTTTCACTCTGTGTACATGTGTGTTTGTGTCTATTTTTTCTTATGACTATGTCTTTTCCCATCTGTGTATGTCTACAGTATTGTCCTTAACAGTTGTCTAAAGATGTAAACCCAGTCTGCAGACTGGGGGATGTGGAGGAGGGAGGCAGTAGCGATGTGGTCTTGGACCCTCCTGACAGCTTCCTGTTGTGTATCAGTGAGACCTGGGACAAACTGAAGAAGCAGCTCACTGTTGGGCTGGTGGTGAGTCTGATGAGATTAAATTTATAAAAACTACATTTAGGTAACTTCCTAATCAGGTTGTTTTAGGTTTTAAGAAATATTAACAGCAATTCAAAAGCAAGATTACATTGCAGCTTATTTTTGAATACAGTTTTGTGTTTTCTTCACAAATACCATTGTGTATTTTAATGAGACAACTGTTTATTTCCATATTATCTCAGTTTCCCACTGTGTGTTTTATGTGGTGCCATAAGCTGATCTGTGGAGGATGATGGGATGATTCTTGCAATATGTATATTGTAAAACATTAAATATGATTTTATTTCTGTATAGCTATGCATGTAATACTAAATCTCTTGAATATTTAACTATTTGTCTCAGTCTTATGCCATATAATTGTATTATTGCATTTACACATGCATTTTTTAAAATTTTCCCTATATTGACTCTCTTCTCCAAGTAAAATTCAGTGACTCATGTTTATAAAAACACTTCGATTCACTTCAAATTCAGACCAAAATGTCAAACATTACATGAAAAAAAGCATTACGTTACATGATTTTATGTTATATTTTCAATGTGTGCATTAATTTTATGTATGTAGGCAGTGCAGCCCAGCACAGGGGACGTGTTGCTGGACTGTTTCCCTGATGGTCAATCTCGCTCTGAGCTGGAGGGTCGTGTCCTAAAAATCAAGCCTGTGGAGATCCTGGTGCCCTCTGACCTCTCAGAACAAACCCATAGACTCCTGCAGAGCATCACAAATGCCAGGTAATCTGCTGTCAGGACACTAGGGGGCAGTCTGTACCCTTTTAGTATTTAGTCACTGGGAAACTGTGCAGCTTGTGTGTGTGTTTGTGAGTTTAGTCTATTTAATTTTGAGGGATGTGTTTAGATTTCCCCTGGCAGGTAGAAAGTTGTTTTGTCTGGAGCTCTCTAGGTAGGCTTAGCCAGTATGATGAAATTAATGCAGGCTCATACGGGGTTATGTGATGCACTATGGGAGAGCTAAACTATTGGAGAGCTAAACAAGGTCCAGCCAGGATTTATATATTCAGAGTCACAGTGTGTAAGGGATCTATTAGCAGAAATGGAATATAGTATTCATAAATTTGTTGTAATTAGTGCGTAATCACCTGAAAATACCAGTCTTGAGCTTATATTCGGCCTTTATATCTATATAGGAAGCGGATCCCCTTTCATGGAAGCTGCCATGTGGCACCATCATGTTTCTACACCGGTTCAAGAAATTGCTAGAATGTGCTGATCTTTGCTATTTTACGCTGAGTCTCTGGCCTTTTGTCTTAAGTACTAAATGAACAAACTAGTTCTAAATGTATATCTATGTCTAGGGAGTGTTTTCTGTGTAAGGGGATTGCTTACAATTTTGCATTCTGCAGGTCTTGTTAAATGTTAACATTTGTAAAAGTTGTCAGGTGTCCCTTGATGCTCTCTGTGAGCTTTGAAAACTTTTCATTAATGACCAAAGAAACAAAAGGCATTTCTATTTTTCCTAAACTGCAGCTGCTCGGAAGTCAGATGACACGAACCAAACATCCAGTATATGTGGGTATTACTGCATATTACATTTAATATGCTGTGTACATTACACGTACAATTAAAAATAAATTGAGTTAGCAGATGCTCTTACCCAGACAAAAAGTGGAGAAATACTGCACACAGGCTGCTGTACGAACCACACAAACAGAAACGGTTGATTTCCCTGTCTGCTGGGTGACTAACAGCACAGCCAGTGATGGTGACGTAGATCTGCTGTATTCCAGAAACCTGTTGCTTCCCTTTGTGCCACCATTGAGCTCATCTTTGCTGATAGTCTGCACCCAGCATGTTCGCACCAATAGAGACGGGCTCCTCCGGAGGCTGCCGGTGATTGCATTATGCTGTGAAAATGAAACGAATGAGTGGGAGGGAGTGGAGTGGATTAGATTAGATAGAAGAGGATGGTTGGATAAATGGCATGGATGTCTGCTACTTTCTGCCTCTTACGTTTTTGACTCCTTGATGGTAAACGTTTCTCATCATTAACCTTTTTTTCATACAGTGACTGTTTTCTTTGCTTTTTCATTTCTCCTCGTTCAGATTTAAATCTGGAAAATATAGTTAATTTGTATTCATTTCTCTCTTTTTTGTGTCTCCCCTTCCAGCCGTCTGTGTTGAGTGATTATAGTGGAGCTGGGCCTGTAAAGGCCAGTCCAATTATTGTGTTTGAACAGCACCGCTCTCTAACATTGTGCTCATCAGAGACAAGAATCTTCTCAATTTGCAGCCGGTATCATACAAATACAGGGCGGCTTTGTCTGCTCAGCTCAGACAGAAAATGTATCCCCTTTATATTCACATGGAACTTGACTGTGCCGGGTCATTTCGAGATCTTTTGCTGGTGAACTCCCAAGATAGATTCCAGGTGATTAATTTTTTTTTATGGATTGTGAATCCACAGAATGAGAAGATTGACACTTAAACCGCTGAAGAACGTCGGTGTAAAAAATGCAAACGTAAAAACCCACCCATGTCAACATTTCAAACAACTGCTAACGTTTGCTCAGCAGCTGTTGTGTCTCTGGGGTGGGCTGGCAAGACGAGCCCCCTGGCAATTGGATGTATGTGTGTCCATGCAGCAGCAGGTAATTAGTCCCTGGGAGGTTGATGGTAGCTAGGTGCAGTATTAGTTTCTTAACTCACCCACAGTCTGGAGTCATGCGCCACAATCAGAGCAGTGAAAGCGATCAGAAAAACTAAAAAGCTCACTGGCTGATGGCGTCCTCACAAGTTCTCACAGATTCTCGATTTATTACCTTCTGGAAGATCAGTCTAATCACAAGCACACAAACACACAGAAACATATATTACACACAATATATCTGGTGTACGTAGATTTAAATGGTCTCTCTGAGAACTTTGTATTCACCGCAGCATGCAGCATTAAATACTAATCGAGTCATTTAATCTGTTGTACACATTAACCTTTGACCTCTGGGTGGCAGCATGTCTGATTTAACCTTTAGCCATTCCTGCCTTTGATTGATTTTAACCATGACAGTGCTCTGGGCCTTTGGAAGAAAAAACAAACAAACAAAAGGGAGGACAGGAAAAAGAACCTCTTTGCTAGATAAGTGGTGTATCAGACCTTCACAGCTATAGTGATTATGTAAACCTAAATTACAGTTTATTTGATTTTAGATTTTTTGTTGTGCTCTTAGAACTGAGAAAATGTATTAAACATATGAACAGCAACATGTCCTTCCAGAAAGTCCGAACGTCTTTGATTAAAGCTGCTTTAAAACTGTTAACAGCGTACTGGGGGTTACAGTTTTTGGAGAGACGCACGCTGCTATTCAATTTTGGACACGACTGCAGGATGATAATATTTGTCTGTCCACGACTTTGGTCCCTGTGTCAACAGATAATGAATACAATAAAATTGTATGGCGTCTTTCATGGTTACTGATGACTCATGATGGTAGAAGTATTTCAGAAGTGTTTGATGTATTACCTTGAAATTTGTGTATACATATATATTTTTAATTTTTAAAAAAAATATTTCTATCATTTTCATCTGTCTTTATGAAAGCAGAGTTAGAACAGACACTTTATGGAGTCTTATTTGAATTAACAGCAAGTCAGAAGTTTGTGGAAGTCATTTTCTACAAAAGGGTTGGAAAGAGATTTCTAAACAGTATTTGGATTCCACTGAAGAAAGAATTTCCCAAGTATGTGAAGCTGTTACAGCTGCAAAAGGTGCCTGATTAGACAAGTCAGAAATTCTGATTACATTTGTTGAACATAACAATTCTGATTACGTCTTTTCTAATAGCATTTTGAGACATTACACGTACATTTTAAGTGGAGTTGATCTAAAACTTTAGACTAGTAGTACTGAGTACATGATCTCTGAAGGATTAATTCTCATCACTTTGGTGATCTGTAACTTTTTCTCTGGCTTCATCTGTTGATTTTGTTTTCATTTGTCCAATAGTTTGATTTCTTGTATCAAATAGATGCCGTACTTTGTGTAAAACTTGTAAACTCTTCGTCTTGTTCAAATGTAATTTTCCTGCTTTGTCATCACCGAAAAACTTGATCTAGCTTTTAATTTTGTCGGCATAAATCCCAACCTTCAACCAGTCAGATACTTCTGTCAGGGTTTTACACAGAAGCTACACTGCAGCCCTCTGTCCTTGGATCAATATCTGCAATTGCCACTGTTCTTGTAAACCTTGTGATGTGGTTGAATCGACTGGTTAAAAGATTAATGGTCCCAGTTAGGATAATGTGCGGTCTATTGATCACTTTTATACAGTCTTTGCACCCAGTTCGACCAGTTCCTGTGAAAAATGGTGTTTCTTCTATCTGTGTGTATGTGGTGTGTGTGTGTATGAGTTTGAGCATTAGGAAACGGAAGAAAAAAAATGCTCCATCACTGTGTCCAGAGCCACGTGTTTGCCTTGGTTGCCCTGGCAACAACAGAGGGGACAAAGCAACGCAGTCCTCGAAAGCAGCAATGCAGAGAGAG
>OMLM01012585.1:0-18003 GCA_900302695.1 Helostoma temminkii
TTTCCCATAATCAGAGAGGGCAGATGCGGCTTAAATCTTCTCACCTTCGCCCTGCGCATCTCTCGTCTCCGCTCCTTGTTTCCTCCTTGCGCTTTCTTTCCTCCTCTGCATCCCCTCGCTCTCTTCCTTCTAATCTCATCAGGGATGTTCAGAGTCCTGACAAAAGTTAGTTCCTTCATACCATCCAACCTCAGATCTATCAGCTGATCCCGGGTGTAAACAAAGGGGCCCGCACCATGGTGATGCAGCTGTTGCGCTCCGGCCGCACAGGTGAGGGAAAGTATTATTCCAACGGCCAAAACGACAATAAAAACTCTCTCGAACAACATGTTTAGAGAGGGAAGAACTTAGTTTCTTGAATAAGTTACTTAATAAACTAAAAACTAGAAAGATAAATTACAAAAAAGTAAAAAAGTAATAGCAGAAGAGAGAGCGACTGAAAAGGCTGCTGCAAGGCTCGCGCCTGCGCACTTATCCATGACTTTGGATCGGCTTTATTACTCATGTGTGATTGTTTGGATGTTGGACTGGTTATCTGTGCATGTCTGTGGACCAACTCTGAGATACTGGTTACTGGATATTGGACACATTCTTTACTAGGATAGACATGTATATGACCAAGAACTGTTTATGGTATAGTGCTTAACTAAACAGTTTGTTACTCACCTGAATACTCCCAATCACCGCTCTGCTTCAGTTATTGTGTTTCCAGTCACCACCTGGTTCCTTCACAACCATCTGCTCTCGTCCTAAGGAGGTGGCCATTACTGGAAGTGGTGTCACACTCACCTCTGACCCGCTGAGCTCACTTCCTCAGCCTCAGCTGGGGATCCTCAGCCCTGTTACCACCTGCTAAATCACCTTAGCCACCAACCTTGTAGTCCTGCAAGTCCTCCTAATTTTCATTATTTTCCATTCCACAGACCAAGCAATTAGTTGACTGATCAAACACTGTTTTAAATTACCCTTACAACATAATATTTTCATATCTCAAGTTATTACCATTAAGATTTGGTTAGGATCAGGCAGGAAAAATACCTGTCAGGTTAATATAAAAAGTTAGGTGTCTCTCATTGAAATGTGACTATGTGACATTTCCTGTAATGACTGTTGTTGTTTTTCTCCAGAAGACAATCTCATTCCACCATGAAGAAAAGTTCAGTGGCAATCATGTCGCAACATGTTTAAAATCAAACAAACAAAACATGCTATTTTCCTTTCCTTTACCTTGTGGAGGGATCTCTGTGTCCCCAATCATCTTATTAGTATTCACAGACATGTAGAAAAATAAGAAGAACCTTAAATGACGATACTCAGTTTCCAGAAACCTTGAAAATGTAACCTTCATTGATTTTCACCTCATGGTTTCGAGGTTCCTCTAGGTTTAAAAAGTCTTTAAACCTTAAATATTGTGTGTATAACTTTTTAAAATATCCCATTGGAGAGAAAAAGTTTTCATCTTGGACAGCACCAGTGTTATGATCACTGTAAAGAAAACGAGCCAGGCCATCATTTCTGCAGTCTGTTGGCTGTTTTACCTGCAGCATTAAATCACAGTTTTACACCAGAAGAGAGATTTTCCCGAGCCTGTAGAGAGTTATGAGACATGTCAGCTGTACTACAGCTGTACATCCTCTATAATCTGCAGGTAACCTTGAGGAGACATTTTATCAGCATCATACAGATGTTCATGTTTGACTTGATGCCTTTTACATGTTTGACTGCCATTCTCTTTCTGTCCTATTCAGTCTACGATAAACTCATACTGTTTCTCTCTGCAGTGACCTCATCTCGTGTTCATTAATAATTCACGTCGCCTAAAAACTTTAAATGGGAGCGAGGCGTGTCAGTCTTTAATTCCAACACGTTAAATAATTGATGCTGTTGGAATCTGATGCACTGCAGAGCTTCAGCGGCTTCAGCACTGGAGGAAATTTACATTCGCTTACCAACTAATCTACATTTCCCATCAGGCCAAGTGAGCACCTGCCAAATTATTCAATAAACAGAGACTGAGACACACACGCACGGATGCTAATTCACTGTTCGAGTACTGCAGTCTAACTGCTGAAGAGCTTTCCTTATTCTACACTGATAAGCTCTGAAAATTCTGCAGGTTATAGAAAGTAAAAACTGGAATGAAGAGAAAATGTAAATGAGCTGCTGACTCTGTGCCCAGAACCTGTCAGGTTGGATTTAAACTGTTGTTCTTTTTTCCAACAAGTGCTCCAACTTTAACACCCATATAGTTAGTTTGTGATGAGGTGTCACTTGAAATTGCACCCTTTTGGTGTCAGGTGCCACAATGGCTGCTGCTCTCTTGTACTTTTTACACCCTAAACGCTCAAAAAAATGCTGGACAACAACTACTGTGCAAAAAAAGAGATTTGGTTGGCATTGGGCACAAAGACATATGGGTTAGGTTTATGCACTAATTAATTAGGTTAGTAAAAATATCAACTGCTTCCTTGTTTGTTACGCAGTTTTATATTGAACTTGAACATCAGATATATTTTCTTTTACATCCACAATTAGTTGTTTTATTCAATGTACTCTACTACAAACCCCTCTAACACTGAGGGACGTCCAACATTTGACACTAATCTCATCGTCTAAACTTGAACATGAGAAATAAAAAATGTGAGATTCTCTTCAAACTTAAACCATATTAGTTTACATCATATATACATTTGTAGTTTAGGGGATGTGTTTCTTCTGCTCTAGTTAGATTCTCATGCATCCGCCACTGCCAGACTCGCCAGTGCAATGTCTTACTTTAATTTCATCTTGTCAACAAATTCTGTGAAATTGAATTATGACAGTTGAAAGCAAATGCTTTTGAAGTTTGAGGTGATCCAATCGATTAAAAATATCTAATCTAACCTTTTGACTAGATGAAATGAATTAGTCACAGATACACTTTTTGAGCAAGGATGCACATCACCCTCACGTCTTATCTGACTTTTTCAAGAGTACTTTTCAAATTTTCAAATTTGCCTTTGCAACAATTCAGAATGTACAAAAAGGCAATAAATCTTTGAAATGTATTATTTTGTGGCTTTGTCTTTAGAATATATTTTGTTTATTAAATAATACCTGTGGTACAAACTTGAAACCATGGGTGCAGAAAGTTGAGATAGTTGGTTGTCATAGTTTGCTAGAGTGGTGGAAAATATCAAATGAACTATAAACTATCAATAAACTAACTAAAATAAACTATCAAAATAATGAGGTCTCGCCCGTATGCCGGCTGGGATAGACTCCAGCACACCCGCAACCCCTGCGGGGACCAAGTGGTTCAGAAGATGAATGAATGAATGGCTGAATAATGTGAGGTCTCTGTGGTTGCTATGGATCAGTACCATGGACAGCACCTTGGATTGCTCCTTCTAACATGCCACAGGTCTGAGGACGTTCCAGTGGCTGGATGACAGTGGTAAGGATTACAGATAGCAACTCTGCCTTGTTTTTAAAATCAAGTCCATCTAAAGTCAGTCTAAAATTGAAACAAACACAAAGTGCCTTGCAGTCACAAGAAACACTGTGCTGTCAGTTGTGTGTTTCTCAGTGCTGTCGGCAACACATAAAAAATGTCAGGAAGCACTGTCTATACAGTCAAAATCTCTGAACCATGCTTCCAAAATAAGCCCAAGGTAGAGGACAAGAACGATTCCTCTGCTGCATGTATGTACGGATTTCAAATAACCAGGTTGTTTAAATGGATGGAAACCTGTTCCCCGATTATCCAAGAAACCTGGTTTCTCTAAGTAACCAGGTTATGTAAGCGCATGTAAACGCAGTCCATGCTGGTAAATTGCCTGGAAATAAAATAATCACAGAAAGTCCTTAACCCATCTCATCTTGTAATAATAGAATAGGTTCCCCATAGTTACCAAAAGCTGGTTTCAGAAACAACAACTGGTAGCTGTCACTATTCCTTCCAGATCCAGTACATGTATATGCTTAAATTTGACAATGTGAGATTATTGATTATTACCGTCTTTGTGACCCCATACAATGTGTCATCTGTACAAGCAGTGTATTATTTAATCTTAAAGCAACTTCTAGTGTTTGTAGTAATTATGATCAGAACAAAGTAGGTAGTCAGATAATGTAGCATAAAGAGAAACCATCGTTCTAGGAACCGAAACAATGACAATAACAGGACTTTTAAGGGGACAGGCCAGGATTCAGATCTCTGGATTTAGTATCTCTGTTCATCTTGTTTACACCTTTTAACATTTTTACTTTCTTTGGCCATTCACAGATAACAGAAACATTTCATCACTGCTGTACTTGCATGATTGTACGATGGATGCGCTCTGTCATCGTATGGTTTAATGTGTGCCCCAGCTAATTTTAAAAACATATGCAACATGCTAGGGCTTTACAAAGAGGCCTCAGGCAATGTAATGCAATCATAGGCTGAGGTCCTATAATATATACTAAGTCTGGAAAGCTAATCATATTTTGTTTGACAGTGTCACATGATGCAACACAGTCCAGTGGTTCTTAGATGACTAACAGCACATAAGAAACAAGAAAAACACTAATTCTGCCACGCAAACCTTTCCTCTAATATTTTTATGCTTATCGTTGCTATAGAGTACTATACAATGTTATTTATATAGTTATGTAACAAGTGAACACAGAGAAAACATAAAGCTAAGAAAGACAAACATGATGCAACCCTAACCACCAACTAAAGAATGAAAAGTTTATCTTTGTTGGAGTTTTTACTTTTTATGTTAAAGGTGCTCACTGAACAGGCCTTCCCATTCTGCTCTGCAGTGCTGCTTTCCTGCAGGTGGTGTTGGCATGTGGCGTTTGGGAGGCTGGCTTGTTTGAACTGTAACATCTGGAGGGATCTCCAAAAGGCATCAGCCCTAAGGAGCTTTGTCTTTTCCTCCAATTTCCTGGGGCCTAGCATCTCCCCTAACCTCCGTCCTCTGTTTGTTGGTTTGCTGCACCATTACAACACAAACATTTTCACTCATCCATACACTGGATGCATCACTGACTCTTGCTTAACTAACACACCTCACTGGTTATGTTAAATTATGCTTGATCATTCCAATTTAAATATTTTGAGCAATATAGTTCTGTGCGAAGCCTCCCAATTTGTGCCAGCGTTGAGCCAGGCGTTAACACAAGTCAAATGTTATTTATTATATGTCATAGTTTGATTTACTGGAACTGATCTCCTCACTAATGCAATATAACAGAACTGTTGCCACATAAGAATGATCACATAAGCACAGTCGTCATTGTTCATGATTCATTCATGATGACATACTCCACTGTTATTCCATTGTTTTTCAATAAATGATATATTTAATATAATATTAGAATATAATGTTCCGTTTCTTTTAAAAGATTTGAAAGTAACTGCTTTCTTCACACACACGTTTCCTTTAACTTTTCTTCTCAGAGAACTAAGCAGTTCAGGTTTCTGCTTTGATACTGGTTGTGAAGCTCCACACGTTTTATGTATTGGGAAGGTAAAGCTGCTGTTTTCCTCTGGTGGGGCAGAAGAAGTGATTTCATCACTCCAGGGACAAACAGGATTTCACAGCTTTCTGCAGCGAAATCCATCACCTGGGACTGAAACTGGTTTTCTGCTGTGAAATACCTGAAAGAGCAACTAAGAGTGGTGCACCTACTTTTAAAACAGACGTGTTTTCTTTTTAGATCACAATGTTTCACTACTCATTCAAGTATTTTTAGTAGTTTCTTCAGTTCCAGGGATGGATGAAATGGCATGATTCATTTTCCAGATAACCTCACCTGGAGGACTAAGAATCTTTACTGACACTAATGATAAATAGGCTCTATAAATTTAGTATATATAGATACGGATGCATCTGACAATATTCCAGAGTAAAATATTTTTAACTGTAGTTAAGTCAGTAAAAACAATAAAATGACACACCCAAACAGTATTTTTGATGCAGTTTGGACACAGAAAAAAGCAACAAAAAAGCTTAGAAACCTTTGCTACACCACATATAGCACCACCAAACCTGCTCGCTTTTTTGGTTATTTGCTAGGTATTTAAAGAAATTGCGCAAACACATCACAAAAACACAAACACTTCTGTCTTATTTTGTCTCAGTCACTCATAGATGTTTATAGACACCAGACAGTTCTCATTTGTCCCTCCATGATGCTGTTAGGTCTCTTCTTAAAGCAAGACTGGACTGTTTTTTCCCTCAGCCTTCAGATTGAGTTAGTATTGTGTAGTATTATTGTAAGTATTTCTTTTATTCAGGCTGTTGATATGTTGAAGTATTATTATTATATGAAGCTGCAACAACACAACATCACTTAACTTCAGAGATACACAATAGTTCCCTTCATTGACATAAGTATATACCATGTTAATCTCCTCCGTTTATTTGTCACCAGGCTCCTCTAAAGGGCATGATGCACTGCAGCAAGTAAAATTTCGTCAGTTAAAGCCAAATCAGTGGCTCAAGTTACCATCGAAACAGGTTCGCTTTAATGTGTCCATGATTACTTTCTCTCCTACTGAAATAAATTTGGGGCACAGTAGAACTTTCCTTCTTCTTAACTGTTTCTTGTCTGTCGTTAATTTCAGTTTTTATTGTATTTCAATTTTGAAATGAAAAGACATACTTTATTGATCCCCTTGGGGAAATTGTTGTTTGGACATAGATGATGGCGCTACTACAGAGTTTCGGTGTCTTGTCCAAGGACATCACAGCATGTAGCCAGAAGGAACTGGGAATCGAACCATGACTGCTCTACCATCTGAGCTACATGTATTCATTATTAATGCTTCTATTAAATTTTTACAAAATCCTACCTAAATAAGGCTTTTAAAAGTTGCACTGCTAATCTCATTATTCCCACACTCACACTATTCACATGAATATTTGAACAATGCACAACTCACACGTGAGCTAAGGTATTGTAATACATGCAGTATATCCAGCTTTTAAATTTTACTTCTTCTGGAATAGACTGAAGGACACAATTACATTAGAAACTCCAGATTTTTACACACACACACATACACACGCACACACACACATAAATGCACGTTTTCACAACCATGCACTGCATAAAAGACACAGACCGAGCCACCCACAGACAATTACAGTATGATTACAGAGCTCATTATTTGTCTCTGCAGGAGGTTCAGATGGTTGCTCTGTAAAAGGAACAACTGGAACAGAAGAGAGAAACCCCTGCAGAATGTTCATCGACTCAGTAAGTAAGTGCATCAGGAACACCACAAGCAAGTCAAATCAATGTGGCGGTGAGTCGGCGGTTACACCTGCACGGAGAACAATTGTGCCACATTTATTTGGGTGCAAAGATAAGATTCCACGTAAAACAATGTTAAGCTTAAAGATATATTGTGGACTTCTACTAGTCTACATCTGGCTGCTTTTTGAGATATAGACCTCGGCCTCAGTGATCAGGTCAGGTCTGTTGTAAAATTAGCCTTTTATCCTGTATAAAGTTCAGTGTTTCATTGACCTAATCATCCAGCCTCATCTACCCTCACGTGACTTTGAGGCAGCATAATTATTTTGACGCTCCAAATTGAAATTCAAACTTTTGTCTGGGTCTGAGTTTTTCCTCCATCTGTGGTCGTACTGAGCAGCAGTACTGCCTATTTATTTTGCCCATTAATCCTACTGATAAACATTTTGGTGTCTCTGTTTTGTTGCAAAGATGTTAAGTGTTACTTGAAAGCCAAATCATATTCAGTTTCATACTTACAAAAGCAAAGTCCAAAGTCATTTGGCCTTCAGTTTTGTTTTCAGAGGGCATATAAAGGTCAGTAAAGGTGTGATGAGCCGTTACATATGCACCTTGGACTATGTCTGGAGAATAAGGCCCGGACATTGAACAGACTTGTGAATACACATATATAGGACACAGCAGTGTATTGTTTTGTTTATAAGCCTGGTTTCCTGAAGGAAGGAAGTGTGATACAGCAACAGAAAGCATTCTAAATGTGCCCTAGATTTCCTGGTGATGTGCTGAGCGGATCAACCGAAAGTGAACGCCTCTTGCTGGTTGTGAATACTCCTGATAATTGCTGCTGTATTCACACATGGGGTCACACAGACTTTGTACTAGTGGGATCGCAGGATAAAGTCTGTTAAATGTCCAGGCTCAGTTCAGGATTCCAGAGCTTGTGTGAAATCAGCTTCATTGTATAAAAGTTAGCTTGTTGTTGGTTAGCTGCTTGCTTGGCTATTTGATCTATTTGTTTTATCAGCTGGCTGGTTTGTTAGTTAATTAAGAGGCTAATAATATTAAAGTTGTAATTTAGGTCATGGTCGTCATTGTTCAATTTTCCAGTCAGTTTGAGCGAATAATCACAAGTGCTGTTCTATTAGCCCTACAGCAGCTTCCCTTTACATAATTATCAGCAGCAACAGCTTGTTTGACTGCTTCATTGTCAGGTATTTTAAGCCCATGGTGGTGAAAAGTTTGATTTACCACGTGCATGACTCTTGTTTTAATGGAGTTTTAACTCAATGCTTTTAATCATGTTTCTGAATGTGCAGCTGAATGATCTTTATCTCCGATGGCAGCCAGAATATTTATTCTAGCTCTGCACCTGAACTTTCCTCACAGTGTGTAATTCCCTCGAGCAAAGGTTCAGTGTTGTGATTTTCGGTTCTGTAGCAGCTAGTGGTGGTTGTCAGGGTTAATAAAGCCAATTAAATGAATGCTCAAAGTGTAAAGAGGTTGATTTTTTAGTTATGCATAGGCATGGCTGAATTTGCAGAGGTGCTTTTTGACTTTTATGTTTTCAGACAAGACGATGGATTTCAACCGCTCCATCTCATCATAAACTGACAGCTGAAGGCAATTGTTGGGTGACACCGGGAGACGACTGATGAGCAACAGTTGAGCTTAAGGCCTCCATGCAGCCTCACCTCATCTTCACTGACAGATTCAGGGCGACAACATTGCAGCGCATCACAACGTGCATCAACAAGAAATGTGGACAAACCAACAACAAAAACTGCTCTTTGTCTGGTGTTTGTAGAGTAAAGTACAACGCATATGAATCTGAGGGAAATCTATTGAAACAGTGTGTAGGCACCTATATCTCTATCCACCCATCCATCTTTAACTGCATTTTAATGTTAAGGGGCATGCAGTAGCCAATCACATCTGTCATTGGTTGACAGACAGTGTACAGCCTTAAATGTACAGCATATGAAATGGGCAGCCTGTGATGTGGTGTTTCAAGGTGCTATGCATAATAATTATAATTATTGTAACAAATTTATTTTTCCATAGTATCACAGTTGGATTTACATGTATTAGCTATTTGTAACTCATTTCTCATTTCTGGATGTTTGTTGTCTTCTAACTGCTTTAAAAAATATCTCCTCCTGTTGGCTCTGAACAAATTTTCATCTTTTCCAAAAAAAGAGGGTTGAGTTTATTTAGGCTACAGTTTTTTTCGCTGTCCTGACACAGGCTTATATAAGGATCAACCCATTGAATGTCTGTATTTCTTGTCTGAAGGCAGCGAGTAGGTGTTGTCTGACTGTGAGGACTATGATCCTCTGCTGGATTTCTGCACAGTCACAAAAGCATTTCTGTGCTGAATCTGTTTAGGTGTTACTCATCACACTTATCTGTTCACAGCATGTGTTCTTCCCGGCTCTTGCCTCATTCTGAATGCATTACACCAGAAACGTTCATCCCCTGTCAAACAGTACACCTGTACGCCCAGATACACTTCACTGATTCTTTTCTATCCTTGTTGTCCTATTTACATTGCCTCCGCTGCTCGTCTGCTCAGGAGGGAAAACAAGCTGTTAGCTGGCCTGCAGCCTAGAACAACTATTTACTTATTTTGGTAAAACTCAAAACTCTGAAAATGACTGCAGAGGAATGGTGATCAGTGAAACAAGTGGCATACATCAACATCCTTGTTGTATGACGATGGTGAATTTGAAAAGTTTTTACTATGTTTATGAGCATCAACATATCTGCAGGTAATTCAGTTCTACATTATATCTACTGAATCACAGTTGCAATGTGTGCTTCAACATGCTATAAATGCTAGCCTGTAAATTATATAAATGAATACTCCATTTTATTACGAACATGGCTGCTGAACATAAGCTTCAATACTACACAGTACTAAACCTCTGGACACCTCAATAACACCAGTTTTAACTCCAAAAAATGTTTGCAACACTCACCCAAACTCTGAAGGCATTTCCTGAATCCACCAAGACTCTTCTAGGTGGTTGCAGTCAAAAAGAAACCAGGCGTTTCCTGTAAAAATATGATTTTAGTCCATTCTACGGGGATGACAAACAACAGTGGTCTTGTTGGCAGTTAAACATAATGTAGTATTTTTCCACTGTACATTATTTAGCCAGATACAACAAGCAGATCTCTTCTTTTTGTGGTCAAAGGTCAGCATCTTGTTTTGTAATGCACGTGTGGGATGCATTCAGAGGCATGGATTTAAATTCATTCAGGCTGTCGGTCTAAAACTCCACTTTGCTCATTCATATCTACTCTCAGCAGCACTGTTTTCATGTTTCAGGATGAGTTTGACCTCAGAGAAACAAATTACCTTCAGTTTTATCTGCAGCATCTCTAGAAGACTTGGAGGAAGCACCAGATCAACGTTCTCAGAGTCTAAATCAATAACAGCAATGATGAGGCTAAGAAATGAAAAGTGTCCTTGTTATGCTATGAGGAAGGTTATCTTAATCAGAGGCTGTCGGGGCAGTTGAGAGGCTGGATGTGTCAGCGGGTTCAGGGAGGTAAACGTGACAATCAACAATTTGACCTTCTAAACAAATGTGAGTTTATTTAATGGCGAGAATATATACACACATACTGTACACACAGAGCTACGCTCCTTTGCACAATGCAAACTCTTTGAATCAAAGAAATACATGGTGAAAAGTGACTGATTTACTACTTTTACATTAGGTGGTGAGGTTGATTTTAAAAATGAGTGAATGAATTGTTACATGTAATGCTCAGCACATTCACCCAGCTGTTCCTCTGTGCCAAAAGTAGCAGAGGGCAGAATTGTTTTGCACATGTGATTAAGAAAATTTGTTTTTTTATTTATGCAACAATTAAGAAATCATCTTATTTAAGAAAGCTGACTGTAACCTGGTAATTAAACTATATGTGCTGCACTGTTTATGTCAGTAACAACGTTAAATACTGTAAAATTATACACTGCCAATATTGAATTCATTTCTAGTAGCAGAAGGGTTTAATCTTGTTAAATTCTCCCTGTAATAACTGGTGATTGAATATGAGTACACATAAAAAGAAATTAGAGGTAGCCCTTTATTTTTAAGGTCCCATTGTTTGAAGCAAATTTCCTGGAAATTTACCTTGCAATTTTATAAAAATGTGTTTGGGACTTGTGTTATATGTACAGATACTAAAATGTCCAATAAGATGTATGCAATTTGGTGCTTATCATAAAGGAAATTAATTTTAAAAATTTAATGAAACTTGTTTTTTCGTATTTCTATGTAAAACACTGAAAATTAGGCAGTAGGTGAGTGGAAAGCTGAAAGCTGGCCATAATAAGATGTCAAGACACATTTAAATTTATTCATCTTCTGAACCGCTTAGTCCCCGCAGGGGTCACGGGTGTGCTGGAGCCTATCCCAGCTGACTTACGGACGAGAGGCAGGGTACACCTTGGACAGGTCGCCAGTCCATCGCAGGGCCACATATAGACAAACAATCATTCACACTCTCACTCACACCTACGGGCAATTTAGAATCCCCAGTTAACCTAACTGCATGTCTTTGGACTGTGGGAGGAAGCCGGAGTGCCCGGAGAGAACCCATGCAAACACGGGGAGAACATGAAGAAAGACCCTGTGCCACCCTACATTTAAATTAAAAAAAAAAACTAAACAGTAGGACAGTAAGAGACAGTATCATTAAGTAGCATTAAGTGTCATTTGTTAATCACATTAGTTTCTAAGTTGACAGTAAGGAATTTCCATTGCAACTGAAAACTACAGCTAAGCATGTAGTCGAATAATATGCAGCACAAACAAAATCAAATCAATATGTCATAGTCAAGAAGATGCAGGAAACAGAAAGGCAGATCAAAATTGCGAAACATAATTATCTTTTTCAGAAATTTAAATGTGTCTTGACATCTTAATATGGCCAGTTTCTACCTAATTTCCACCAAACTGTGTAAACATTTGTTGGACATATTCTAATAATTAACACGTCAGTACCAACACATTTTTTATAAAATTACAAGGCAAAGTTGCAGGAAATTAGTGTCAAACTACGGGACCTGCAAAATAAAGCATTACCAAATAAAATATTTAGTACCAAAAAAAGTGAGAGGCCAATAAAAACAATTAATACAGTTTAGAGCTGCAACATGCAAACATATTAAACTTCAGATGGAGCATGTGAAGATGTGCTGTTGAAGCATCTTGTGAAGTCACACTCACAAATCACACTGGCATTCCTGCAGACATGTTTGCTTTTGGATGAGACTTGCTCTTCCAATCAGAAAATTACAGAAATATTTGCATGCAAGTTTTACAGCTTTAAATTTATTGTACTTTGATATACCTGAATGGCCACGCAGAGCGAGGGAGGGGGAGGGTGGGCTGAGCTGGGTAGAGTAGATTGATATTGATTCTGTGGGGACTGGCTGCATTGCATTGTGACCTCTGCTTGGCTTTAAAGCCTATTGGGAGTGTTTCTTTAAAATTGAGCAGCTTATTGTTGTTTTGAATTTTCATTTATTTGTTTTTGTTCGTTAAAGACCTTCTTTTTTGGGCCTGTTTTATGTTTACTGAAGTATTCAGTTATGTTGTTACAAAAACAACGTGGCTTAAAAGTTAGTTAGTTGTTAAAAATGAATGAATTCATCCTACTTATCATTTTGTAGCAGGAGGAAAACTAGTGTTTTTCTCCTACTTGAACAGCTACAGGTGGGAACGTAAAGAGAGAAGCATTACCTCATTGGTGGATTTAACTTTTCAGAAGTAGCTTCCATCAAAAATAGACACTGCATGTATTTTTACAGTGCTGAGATATTTCTGGGATACACTGCGCTGTGCAGGGTTCACCTGTGGCAGCAGTTACCTACGGCTGCTATGATGCTGACATTCCCTGGAAATGGTAGCTTAGTTTGCATATTGTAGCTTCAGTATTAAAATTTGCTATATATAATAAGCCTGTTTGTTTTAGAGTTAGTAAAATGAGCTGTCAGTTTGTGATATCATATTTTTTCTAGTCATGTTCCAGACTGGTTTAAGCTCAGGCTAGGTAACCTCTGTGATAATGACATCTGCACACAGATGGCAGGATGGGAAGGAAGAAAAAAGACTGAGATATTAGCGCTGATGTCGGCCTTGGTGCTCAAGCTGGTTTCTGTCTTCTACAGTCCTTGGGGTGTATTTGTGAATAAACACACCACCTCACAGCGATGCCTTAATGAAGAAAAATAAACTGCTTTCCTCCACAGTTAACAGGATATAATAAAATATGTTTGTGTGTGACAAGACAGCATGTGGATCATTAATTTCAGTATGTCCAGAGTGGGTCATCTGTGCCTACAGGTGCCCCAGGGGGCCACACTAAATATAGCCTCTGCCTCGGAGGTAGATGATGAAGAGGAGGCTGCTGGGGAAAGAGTGTGTGTTCATATACGCTGGGCTGACTCTATGTGCAGGTGTGTATCCTCAGTGTGTTCCTGTGTGTATTCAGCTCCTACTTAAACTTTTACACTTCAGTATTGGCTAGGGTTTTAGATTACCTCCTGCAATGTACCGTGTAATTAAAATAAATTTTTTGTAGTTTACAATGTAGTGTACCTATACAGTATGCACAAATACATACTTTAGTTATATGGTAACAAGATGAAATAAGAACAATAAATAACAATAAAAACATTTTACTATACTATAAGCATTTTCTAACTACAGGGTATGTATTCTAATATTATGTAATACACATGAGATAGAAACAATATTGGATTTTGGAGCAAACTGGCGAGAACTTACTGTGTAGGTATAATTTAACTAATAGGTATTTACTGTATACACTAATATTGTTTAGTAAGTAACTACAGGGTGCATATTTTCTGATTACGAGCTGAACAAAATGAGGATAGAACATAACTGGAGAGTTTCTGCTACGATTTTATTTTAAGCTCATCTTTTCTGGGTATGATCGGGTTTGTTATGCACACCTGTAAATATGATAGCTTGGTTTAGGGAAACCTGAATACACTGTGTTCTGAAACCTGAAATCAGTATCGTGTGAGAGCTAAACACCTAAACCACGTTTGATCACACATTAAGTTACTTCAACAGTTTTAGTTAGCTCAGGAAGCAAAAGAAAGATTATGGAAAATAAATGATCAACGTATTTCAGTACTGTACTATTTCAGTATGTAGACTGTCCCACCAGGGACAATAATACTCTGGAATGCCGCTACACTGTAATAAATCATGCTTATCACTTGTCCATCTTATTCCCACATATAGGTGGAAGCTTAAATGCACTAAGCCTGTAATAAAGACTATGAAATAATGGACCAGGAAGCAAAGCAGGAGCTGCAGAACTGTTTTGCCTTCACAGATTGGAGTGTCTTTAAGGCTGCAGCCTCTGATCTCAATGAACTGACGGACACTGTGACGCCCTACATCAGTTTTTGTGAGGATGTATGCGTGCCAACCAAGTCCTTTTGTGCATGCAATAACAATAAACCATGGTTCACTGCCAAGCTGAGACATCTTCGCTAACCAAGGAGGAGTCTTACAGGAGTGGGGACAGAGCCCTGCACAGGCAGACCAAAAACACGCTCACCAAGGAATTCAAAGTGGCAAAGAGGGATTATTCAGAAAAGTTGAAAAACTGCTTTTCTGCCAGTGACCCTGCATCAGTGTGGAGAGGCCTGTGAGAGATGATACGCTTCAGGAAATGGCCACACCCCACTGCTGAAGCCAACAAAAGCCCTGGCTGATGACCTCAGCACCTTCTACTGTAGGTTTGAGAGGAAACACTTCACACCCCCCACCCACACTGCAACATCTCCATTCAGTAGCACCCTCATCACCACCACCACTATGACCACACACAACAGCATTCCCACCACAATGGCTCCAATCCACTCTCCAGTGAGAATGGTTAAATTTAGAAGGCAGCTCTCTGCAACCCTCCCGCTCCCGCCCTGTGTCAACTGTGAAGACCTTCAGATTCCTGGGAACAATCATCTCTCTGGACCTGAAGTGGGAGACAAACATTACCTCCATCCTCAAGAAGGCCCAGCAAAGAAAGTACTTCCTACGTCTGCTGAGGAGGCACGGTCTGACACAAGAGCTGCTGAACCAGTTCTACACTGCAGTCACTGAGTCCGTACTGTGCACATCCATCACAGTATGGTATGGAGCCACCACCAAGCACGACCGGATCAGACTGCAATGGACTGTTAGAACAACGGAGCCCTCTCTTTAGGAACTGTTCACCTGCAGATCCAAGAAGAGGGCAGGCAACATCATCCCCCACTCACCTGGGACATGGCTGTTTGAACTGCTGCCGTCTGGCAGGAGGTTCAGAACCACACACACCTACAAACTGGCACCAGAGCAGCTTCTTCAGCTGTTAACAGCTGTAAATTCATTTGAAAAATACATTGCACTATCCTGGTTTATATTTATTATTTATTGTCTGGACTGCTATTCCTTATAATTATGCATAAGATCTACATATAGTTTGTAAATTTGTATTTACTTTAATTTTTTTTGGTACCAGAGTGTCAACATCTGCCAAAACTAATTCCTTGTTTGTGCTGCATGCTTGGCCAAATGATGATATTGATTCTTAAAAACACAGGCAGTCTCAGTATGACTTGTGCAATTGAAACAGTCATGGACAGTCTGACGTGTTTCTGCTGATGAGAGGTATAGAAATAAACTGCATCTCTGCACTGTCTGTACACTGTTGCATATGTATGAGTTACCATTTTATAAAAAGTCAATTTGTTAAAACCATTTGTGTTTATAAACAGTCAACACATATGCCTCTGAGATGCAAACAGCAGATTTCACATGCTAATCATCCATCTGATTTACATGTTAATATCACAGAGGAATCACAGTGAATGATCTGTGACCAGCCTTATCTGAATATGAATGTGTTCAATCTGCAAAAATAAAACACCCAGAATTCAGCGAGCGAGTGCACGCATCCTCCAACATGTGCGGAGGCATTATGCTCTGAAAATGTCAGGCATAATGCGTTTTCACATAAAGAAAGGAAAATGTGGAGTGTGACAGCAGTTTAGTTGGAGAGCTGATGGTGAGGCATAAACAGACAAGCTGTCATTTCGGGCGTGAGGAAAGTTTTATTTTTATAAGTTGGAGAGGATTTGTAGTTTCTGGACAGTTTAAAGAGCAGAGGTGGAAGTAACTCTCTGCTTTACATATTGTAGCAGTTTCATCACTGATGGCATTTTGGGTTCAGGTAAAAGTTGTATTTTCTTTCCACAGTTGGTTCAGGTAATAAATCAAGAGCACAAAATGCAAAAATCAGCACTTTTACCTCTGAGATTCACTTTTTTAGCTCTGTATCTGCAAAAGTTCAAGCCTATTAAATCGTATAAAAATACCTTAGTGTTAGAAAAATAATAATTATTGAGATTTTGAATAATAACTTGCTAAAAATGGTTCTGATGTACTATGATGTTCACTCTGCTGTTAACCACTGTATTCTCAGCATTTGCTCTTGGTGAATTTCAATCACGTCTTGTTACATAATATAATTGCAGATTAAATCAAATTACATGGATGTGACAAGCAAAAATAAAGCTTATGTTCTTCCAGACCTTTTCTGCAGAGACTGCAGAGCGGTCACTGTGTCATCTGTGTGAACGAAAATCCAAGATCCACTCTCACTTTGCTTTCAGCCCATCACAGCAATTGGAGGATTTGTTCAGAGTGTGATGGCTGAAAATGGGAGCAATTGTGAAGCTCACATTTTTAGGATGTTAGCGAGTGTTCTGAGCAAAACGTTTGGTTTGTGTGTTTTAAAGGAGCTCTGGGGATTCTTTGGCAGCACTTTATGGTCAGGGTACATGCATTACCTTTTGTCCATGCATGATTTCATGCATGAAAAATCATGAATTCATGCATGTTATATTACATGAACTATCAGGACTTTTCAACTCTGAAGTCATGAAGATTTAAATACCTTAGTTGTAGTATTAATTAATGTATAGAAGCTATGCTTTGCCTCTAATTTTGCAACTCGGTCTGAGTGAGGGAACGTGGCCTTGTGGTAAAGTGATGTATGTGCATACCCTCTATTATTAGAGGCTGGTGCTCACCCATCTCCGTCCTGTGGTGAGAGAGTCGATGGACCCGCTCCAGTTTGCCTACCAGCCAGGCATCGGAGTTGAAGATGCTGTCATCTTCCTCCTAAATAGAGCTCTTTCACACTTAGATACGGCTGGGAGCACTGTGAGAGTCATGTTCTTTGACTTCTCCAGTGCTTTTAACATCATCCAACCTGCACTCCTGAGAAGTTGGTACACATGGGAGTGGACCAACATCTCTCTACCTGGATATTGGACTACCTCTCTAACTGGCTACAGTATGTGAGGGCTCGAGACTGTGAGTCCGACATGGTTGTCTGCAAAACAGGGGCACCGCAGGGAACGGTTCTCGCGTCTTTTCTGTTCACTGTTTACACTGCAGACTTCATGTTCAGTTCAGCATCCTGTCACCTGCAGAAGTTCTCTGACGACTCTGCCATTGTCGGCCTGATCCGGGATGACAATGACAGTGAATACAGAGAACTGATTCAGAACTTTGTGGACTGGTGCCAGCAGAACTACCTCCAGATCAACGCGGGGAAAACCAAAGAGCTGGTGGTGGACTTTCGCAGGCGCTCATACTCCACTGTTCCACAGGTGAACATCCAGGGTATGGACATTGAGAGAGTGGTCTCTTACAAATACTT
>OMLM01012589.1:0-25451 GCA_900302695.1 Helostoma temminkii
AAATCTTAATGTAACTTCTACCCAGAGCCTTGGACTGTAGCTGCTGCTGGCACTGCTGGTGATTTTTCTGACTGAACCAGACAAATTGTAACTGTTACCACTTGAGGAATACAGTATCATTTTTGTATTTTTACAGCAGATCTCGTTATTTAATTTTTCTTGGATGGAGAGAAGAGAATTCTAGAAATGACTGTGGTGAGAGTTACCAAAATAGATTTTTGAAAGTAGCTCTGTATTGATGAATTGGTTATTAGCAGTTTAATTAATACATGGTAAATGGTCTGCACTTATATAGGACTTTAGTACTCAAAGCGCTTTCACTGCTTTTCGTTCACCCTTTTACACACACACACAATCACACCGACAGTTTGACAGTTTGATAGTCAGGATGCCAGTCACGTGTTTAGCACATTTTCCATTTAGAGAAGGACAGGTACAATGGCAGAAGGGATACCAACAGTTGTGAGAATGGCACTGCAGTCAGGGCAGAGAATGTAAATGGGGCTGCATGCATTTTTTATTTCAGTTTCATTTAGTTCATTTCACTTTTATTTATCTAGTGCCAAATCACCACAAAAGTAATCTCAATGGGTTTTAGAATGAAAGATTTAAGAAGTCTCAACCTAACATAAAAGATGTTAAGTTGCCATGACTGAACTTCTGGACAACTTCACCTGGATGACTGAGAATCTTCAAATGATAAAAAATAATATGTGTTACTAAACTTTCTTCCCAGGGTAGACAAGACCTGTCTAAATTAGTGGAAAGTTAAGATGACTTCCCTCCTCTGTGTAGGCTGTGTATGTTCATAAAACAAAACAATGAAACCAGAGCTGATGACATACAGTGATGTATATTATGGTACATAGTACATAGTAATACATAATATTATAGTATACTGTTTGTAAATGCTTAGTTTGGCTGTAGGTGACAGAAATTATCCTTATCATCATAATCGTCGGGATTCTTTTCTTCTCCTCAGAATAATGATTTTTCATCAAAAAACAATTTAAAAAAACAGCAATTAAGTGCATCAAGCACTGGAAGAAATACCACCACTACAGTTAAGAGTATGTGGCTCAGATTAATGGGAAGATTTTAAAGATTCACAAATAATTCAGTTGCATTTTTTTTCTATAGAAGAAATTATCAATAAATCATAATTCCAGTATTCCAATCTGCTGTGTTCCTGCAGATTAGTAGTTTTGTGTTATTAGTTGTACTAGATATCATTTAAAACATGTGTTACAATGTAGAAGAATATTATAAGGTTGTATGACTTTGTGACTATGTGTTTTGTGTAGAGCTCAGCTGGGTAATTGTGAGTATGTAACATTTACGTTTTTCGTCACTTAGATTTTTACCCTGTATTTTCTTGCGTGTTACAGTATAATATGCCTTCTGTAAAAAAAACTTTTTGTTATGGTGTGACAGTGAAAACTTGAACGCTTTCAGTCACACAAGAAACACACTAATATCTCTGAGCACACACTTTTTCTAGTGTGCTATAATTTCTGCCTGCCTGCTGGAGCATATTGTTACAGTAAGTAGAAGCAGATGCAAACCACATAGACAGAAACACGCCATACAGGGATATCAGTAATTTCTTTAATTTTTATTTCTTTGTTCAGTTATTAAAAAACTGAAATAACTGGTGAACATATGTTGGAATTCATCTTTGCTCTGCCAGTGGGTTCTATTATTTTCCTGTTGTAGTAGTTGCAAGTCTTAACAACAAATACTGCAGCAAAAATGTTGAGTCTTGGTTGTTTGTTGGGTAGTAAGATGGGTAGTATTGAGGCATGTATCCACCCATAGGCATATATCCATATCCGCCTCCCTAGTAAATAGAAAAAAAATTACTTTATAGCATTATATAGAAAAACAGTTTTATACAATATAAATAGAATTATTTTGTGTGTAAGTGAATTTCTTGCAAATATACTAACCTCACTACTCCCAGAGCGCTTGACTCGATCATTCTCCTCCTCAGGTGCCTTATGAATAAAGAATTTTAAAGTTCAGCATTCACTTTCTGATTCGTTTGTGAACTAAAAGTAACATAAAACATGCATGTCTTATGTAGTGTGATAGTTCACAAATAGTTGAAAATAAGTACTTACAGGAAAGGCATAACTCAATGCCAGGAAGCACAGAACGAGGACTAGCAGCTTCATTGCTGAGAAATGAAAGAATCCTTCCTGGAACAGAAATCGTAAGAACAAAATTATCAGTCAGTTGTAAACCACACCACACTGACAAACCATGAATGGTCAATAGTGATGAAAATCTTACCTTCAAAATTAATCTGATTTTGACTCAGTGCCCAAATATACAGAGACCAGTAAAGCATTCACTCTGAAGTTACTCATGTTCATGAGCTCTTTATATAGAATTATTCTACCTCCAGTCATCCAATCAGCTGTTTAAGTTGTTTTGATTTCAAAGTTGTAGAATAACCGTGAAATGATTTGTTTTTTAATGTTGAAATATATTTGTGTCGTCACAGCCTGGGCTAGACGTAGAGCTAGTATCATAACTGTTGGGAAACAGTGGTGTTCATTATACATGATTCATGTACACACCTTTAGGGTTGTTTGTTCATACTTTTTGGTCAAAATAATTGACCACATAGTTAAAAGATGCTTTAAGTAAAATACCTTAGTTGGGTCGGCTTACAATAACACTTTTTATGGATGAATAAGAATTAAGTAAAGACTCACAACTAGCTGGCATCCCAATACATTTTACATTACATTTTCTGTTAAAATAATGATAGTATGTTTAGAATTAACGTAAACGTGACAAGTCGCAAATACATTATTACTTAACATGACAAGTACTTTCATATGTTGATAATATACAGCTTCTGATGAGCTAAAACCCAAAAACAAGTTAGTAAAATGTCCTGATAAAAACAAAGGCTGGATATGTAAAAACGTTCAACAAGTAACAAAACTAATAACAAAAATAATCTTTGTGTGTCCTCAACAACACAAACATATTTACAGGCTTCACATTTATGTATGATGTTCAGTTGTTACTGTTTTCTTACTTAATGTGCCACTTTGTCTCCTCTGTTGCAGTCTGGCCACACTGTGCATTCAACAGTCTCAACTCTCCTCTTTCAAGCTTGTGTTGAATTTTAGATAAGACTAAATTGATGATGCTTTCTAATACAAGGTGACTGTCTTAATTTTAAATAATGTGAATAATTGTGTATTTCTCAGATTGAAGACACAGGTCCAGTTTTTTCCAGAAAAAGGTTAGTTGCTGCTGCCTTTTCTGTGCTGGATTCTAGTCATGCACTTAGTTGCATGTTTCAGCACAATATATTTGTACTGTACATTATAAACCTAAAAACCATTAATACGCTACTTTCTTACAGCTTGGTCACTGCATAAAAGAAAATGAAAATGTCTAATGTGATTTCAGTAAGATTCTAGTTAACTATTTGGTAACTGACTTGTTTCTTACCTGTCACCTGTTTATATTTACATCTGTCCTTTTTTGATTAAAGTTTTTTGTAATATTCTTTATATATTCTTTTTTTAATACAATGAGCAGGGCCAGAACACTCCCAGAGGCTCTGCCCCTGCATGCTTAAGGTTTATAGTTGTCAACTGTAGCTATGGTAAACAGCTTAAATTGTTGTGTCTGCAGTTGTCAATTATAATTATATGTGTAGGCTTAAATGGTATGTATATACTTCAAATCAAATCAAATATGGGGTAAATACTTTAACTTTCAATCTGAAAACACAAAAAAGTAGCTATTTACAAGGATGTGTTCCCCAGAGCTGATAGATGGTTTATCATAAACGAAGATTAATTGATTAAAGCTGGCCAACACATAAACCCACTGCATATACAATTTATTGAGGGGACTCTGGACTTTTTTCTCTGGAGGAATAGTGGTATTATCAGTAAAAGAAAACTTTGAACATAGAATTTAAAGTGGGGAAAAACATTTCTACATTATCAGCCCTTCCAAATAACATTATTAGTGCAGAAAACTATTGTCAGGGATCCTCTGTCAGATGGGAATGTCACAGCTCAAAGCATTCAAAATCACCACATCTGGACTCAGCAGGAGTAGCTGCTCTGCATGTCAAATGTTACTGTGAGGAAAATTAACACAGCAGTGTTAATAGGACTAGGAAAACCTGTGCATCCTATTACCAAAGCAAAAGGGTACCTTAATCATTTGTGTCATATGCCAAGTGCTTGACAAGACTGTGGTAAGGTTCATTATCTGACGCTGGGGATGAGAACTGGTTGGAAAACTTAAAATTTCTAGCAGACTGGATTACTGTAATACTTTTATTCTGATCTGCCAAAACATACCATATCAAGGCTGGGGGGTTGTTCAGGCTGCAGTATTCAGAGTCCTCTCACAAACACATAAATATGAATATACTGTACACTACAAGGGCAGGTCTTACATCTCTTCATTGGCTTCAGCACCTCAGTTAATTAACAATTTCTGATCTACAAAATATTTGATGTTTGGCTTCCCACGACATTTGTTTATGCCACTGTATTGTTGAAGTGGGTGGGGATGGGTGATTGTGAGAAGGTTGGCAAATAATAGTGTGTTTTGTGATAATGGATGACATGGATGATACATTTGTAATAATGTAAAATAGTGTAAAATTACTAAATAAATATGAAACATTTAGTCCGTATGTATTATTTATGGAGTTTATTTAGCAGATGCCACAGATAATAGAATGGTTATAACACTGGTTAAGACAACATTATTTAAATTTGAAAATAGACATAAGAGTCATGTGTCCGCAGTAAAAAAAAATGACATGAAATGATAGAAAAACAACAGTGCACAGCAAAAATACACATCATTTAATACTGGTTATTGATCTTTAGTTGAATTTTACATTTTTAATTTGTAACAGGAGCAGTAGTTGAAGGTCTTGTTGTTGTTGTTCTTCTTCTTGTTGTTGTCATTGTTGTAGTTGGTGTTGTAGTAGTAGATTGTTGTGCATGGAGGAGTAAAAGCAGAAGCTGTATCATCTGCTGTTGTGTAAGACCAGGTGGCCTTGCCATGGCCTTTAAAAAAACAGAAACATTGATGGTTATTTAACAGCAGAAGAATTTTGCAGACAGACAGATTTGTTGAAGGTTGCAATGTGAAACAGATAAGACACTCACCTCATAGGAGTTTGAGTCAGACCAAGAGAATGAGCGGGCAAACCGGTTGTGAGCCCTGTCCACCTAAAGTAAAAACACAAATTACAAGTTTCATATAGTGCCTGTTTTATACTATTATGATGAACACTGGTATTGAATTCAGGTATTTCACGTACAGGATTAGTCAGAGCAAGGCTCAGGAGGCATCCAAGCACAAATGCTACCTTCAGCATGGTTTCAGGAATTTAAACCTGCTAAAAAAGACATTTGATTTTATCAAGAGAAGATTTAAGGATAACCCCACCACCACTGCACCAATCTCACGAATAAAATGCCAAATTTCTAAATAACAAATTAACTAGATTAAGAATACTATAATTACCCTCAAAGCTTTAACAGAGTGTCACACAGAGGGTCCAGACTGTCGCTGTAGCATTGCCCTCAGTGTTCAGCCTTCCTTTTATGCAGTTACAGGAGCATATGTTATGTCATTTTGTATAACCAGTACATAACTGTTGGGAAATTGCAATCATTAGGCAATCTTCCACCTCCACATTTCAAGTTGTGACTACTAATCAGACACTGAAACCGCATCTCAACCAAAATATGTTAATTCAATTTAATAGCTCATATCAGAGTTTATAGTTACTATAACTATAGTATATAGTTACTATAGTTTAATGTATTTGTGTATGTATCTAAATAGTGGTTTGATTGTTTTATATCATCTCTATTATAGTATGTGGGTCTAGTCTCTTTATTCTGCACCATTTAGCATTGGCAAATTGGTAAACATGTATTACACACATATGTGTTGTTATGATTACAAATCAAGTTTAAAAGTGGCTTGGGTGGTAACAGGAAACACCCAATGAAACCTGTGTTTCTGCCTGCTTCCTCTTGTATTAGGAAATACATTTTTGCTGTAGCTTAAGCTACTGAGTAAGCATGGAAAATTAATTCAAATGTTCATCAGACAATATTTTCTACATCCAGGTTTTATTTCATTACTGCTGTTACCAGTTATATTGTTGTTTGTTGTTTGTTGTTTCAGTGTACTCAGCAAAAAGATTAAAGCCATTTAGCACAACATTAGGAAACAATGCGTGGGGTAATAGTTGGTTTAGTGAGATTAAAATTTGAGAAATGTTTGGTGTGTTTCAGTGGCAGATGTCTGATATAAATATTGGCTGGTGAGACCACAGATACATTTTCAGTGCAGCTGAGTGGATCTATACAGTGGATGCTCTGTAAGAACTAACTTGCTTGTTTTAAAGAACAAATTGACTCAGACTAGATAACATTTCCTGCAGGTACTTCAGAAGCAATGCAGCTCTTTTTCATTGCAGCTTTACTTCTATCAGCAGTTGCTGCTGTTGTAAGTGTTGCTTTAATTAATATTAGGAAATTGTACACAGGAAATTTGTGCTTGATGTTTTATTTAATGCTGTTTGTTTTAACATTTCAGCCAAATTCCATGAAACAGGATGCAAAGTTTCCATCTGCAGGTGGACCAAAGAGGGATGGAGGCTTAGAGGTAAATGTCACTGAATCAAATTTTTGTTTAGCATGAAGGGAATGCAGCACCACCATTGACCATTGTCAAGACAGATTTTTTTAATTTATTGTATTAACTTAAGACCTTTCAAGTAAAACTAAACAATATTTTGACAATTTAGTGATTATTTTAACAGGAAGTTAATGACATCTAACTAGAACCTTCATGCAAACTCTCTGCATATCTTTTTATCAGTTACTACAGGAAAACCCAGAAGCATAATTCTTAAAATGTTGCATTCATAATTTAACATTTGCATTATACAAAAAATAGAGGTTGTAGAACACTTCATACACTATAACAGATACTGACACCTAATTAGACATTAGTCATTAGTCATTTACTGTACATAGCACTTTTTCTGTCCTTCACACAGGCTCCAGGTTCTGGAAAACCTGTGAAACCCCAAGGACCACAAAAAGGTGAGAGGCCCCAGGTGAACAGCTCTGTTCCCCATGGCCCAAGTGTGCACCCTGTGAAACCCCAAGGACCACAGAAAGGTGGGAGGCCCCAGGTGAACAGCTCTGTTCCCCATGGCCCAAGTGTGCACCCTGGGAAACCCCAAGGACCACAAAAAGGTGGGAGGCCCCAGGTGAACAGCTCTGGTCCTCTCAGCCTAGTTGGGTCTCCTGGGAAACCCGAAGGACCATCAAAAAGCAAGGGGCCCCAAGTGAAGAATCCTGGTCCACTGGTAAGCTCACAGTATAAAGCTATATGTTTAAGAACGAGTATGTGTGGCAAAGGGTCATCAAACTATTCTGCACCTCAATAAGATCCCAAAGGGTCTTTCTGACCCCTTTGAAGAAGGGACAAAAGTTACATTTGATGGTAATTTATGAGGAGGCCTGTATGTTGGAGAGAAGAAGTTTTTAGTAAGAGCCATCAATTTAGTTATATTTTTATTCAGTTTGACTTAAATGTATCTGTAATATTCATTTGTGTCAGTCTGTTGTTTTAGTAATTTAAGGTGAAACACTGTTTAATGTTTGTTCTAAATAACATTAACTTATTTAAAGTTAAACAATGTGTTATCTGTTATGATAAAATATGATATACAATTGCTCCTTTCTTGTTTTAGGGCAACATTATGTTTTCACCTGCTTTCAAGGTAAGTCAAGTGTCATGTCTTAATTTCATATGACAAAACACTTGTACTGGCAAAAACAGAAAAAAAATCTTGTGCTTTTGATTAATTTATAGGTTGACAATGTGACACTGCAGGTACTTTTATTACTATTATTACATACAATATATTGTACATATGACATTCCAGAGTATCACATACAATTCAGTACTAAAAAAATTCAATGAAATGTTTGGCTTTTCTTCCTAGAACACCACCAGGGTACCTTTGAAGGAGGTAAACTTTTATTGACTAAGTGTTCCTATACAAAGCCTTGTGAAACTTACCCTACTTACTAACCATGTGTTTAAACTTTGCAGGGGGAAAACATATTCCTGATGCCAAAGGTAGACCTGAACATTTTGACTTTATAGTTTCCAGCTACAGTAAATCACAGTTAAAGAAAGTAAGAATAGATAATAGATTATTTTTATATATACTAATGACTGGTCCTGTATCCATAGCTTGATGAGAGAGGACCTCGCCCTCATCAGGTATATCACTTCATCAGTGTAACAATGATCACATTATCAGAGCTCAAACGTTCAGCATGTGTAATTTTTATTGTTTTTATTGCTTTACAGGGAGGAAAACCTGACCCTCCAGAGAATGGGGTATGCTGCCTGTTTTTCATTTAATCATAAAATAACTTTAGTTTGTAAATATTTTTTATTATCTGACTGGTTTGTTTGGGCCTCAGTTACAGTATGGGCAGACAACTACATTATGATTTTTCTATCTCTTCATCTTAATTTTAGCAATATGTGAAGCTCATCTTCAACTCCACAGTGCCGGTAATATTAGCCATTACAGAATAACAATAGCATCTACTTCTACTGTATATGTTTTTTTAAGTAAATGTGTCTTCATAACAATTAATATCATTTTTATTTTTCTTTTTTTAGAACAAATTCTCCCTGGAGTTTGGGGTTTTTAAACCTGTAAGTTGTTATTCATCCTTTTTGTTATATGCTGGTATTAAAACACCAGTTACTACAATGTTTTTACTCTTGTCTTGATTTGGAAATGTACATCGGTTTCTGGAATTGGCCTTAATATAATTAAAATTTTCTCAGATTTATAGATATATCTGTAACATAAGATTAAGGCTGTGTAGTCAATTTGATCTTTTTTATATTTTCAAGATTGCAGCACTGGTCAGAGAGAAACACAATGACAAGTAACTGTGACTGGTAACTTCATGAAAGGTAAAAGCATTAATAATGTAGTACTGACTAAGTCAGATTACCTGAACATTGGTTTACTTTAAGTGATGCTGACTCTTTTCTCATATGTTTCTCAGGAAGAATCCAGCAGCTTTGCATTTTACTCCAACTTTAAAAGGGATTGTCTTTGACTTTTCTTCAGTAAACTTTGCAAAGCCATTAATACAATTCTGAATTTCCCTTTCTGTGTACCACAGAAATGTAATTGGTACCATCAATAAACTTTTCAAACACAGCTTTGATGATGTTCTTTATTGTGTTGTGAAGAACACTATTTGTATAACATATTTTAATACCACAATTTCCATTTATTATAAAAAGAGTTGGATACAAACAAATTCCATTTGTAAGAATGGCGCTCCGGCATGCATGGATATGAATTTCTGCCACCTTATATCCTGGAATCACATCTAAGGTTCAAAAAGGAAGGGAAAGTTGGACTGACCCTGGGGAAACATTTAGAAAAGAAATTGTTTAGTTCTTAAAAATCATTTACCACTTAACTGGCTTAACTGAGAGTGTAAAAGAATAAATGTTTAATGGCATTGTATAAAGCTTTACCTCATCAACACCAGGGCCAGTTGCATCACCACGAGGATCAGGAGGAATTGTAGTCGATTCTTTCTGTGTCCCAGCAGGCCATACCTGATACAGGAAAGTCACATAAACACAGAAGTTAGACTGGTGGAGATTGCTAAAATTATAATAACAGATTATGTAATGTACTCACTTTTTCTGTCTGGCCCTTGGGCAGGGAGGCCTGCTGAAATGGGATGATATGAGTTTTAAAATTTTAAAATCAAATCAAATCAAATTTCAACATAACCGTGGGCATTGTTAGACAATTAAAATAAGAACAAAAGAATAAACAATAGTCAAACAAGCAATATAAAACACATAACACAACAAGTTAAACATACTGTACTACTACAGATCAAGCATAAGCCACAAAAGGTGTCATTTAACACATAGATAGAGCTAGGAAGCTGTGACTTCAGCAGTCCACCGCTAATCCAGACAGACAGAATGTGGTCAATGTCGCAGACATGTTGTAATTGTATCACAGACAAAAGACACACAAACATGACTCAGCATCTCCAGCTATGTCATTATCATTTACTCTTGTCTTTGTGTCGCTGTCTACATGAGCCCTAAAACTTAGTTCAAAGTACCAAGGTAAAATGGTTGCATGACACAAACTGTTTTAAATTAGCTTTTTAGTTTAGAATGTTTTTGTTGTTTATTATTATTTGGCCAATATGCAATAAAGTGTGCACTGAGCACGCAAAAGCAAGTTTTTTTATTAAATAAATATGTTTAAAAAATCAGAAGAGAATACTAACTTCAGTTCTTTCGCTAAATAAACAACCTTTGCTTTTCTTTACTTTGTCATCTGGCACATCTCACCTGCAGAGGGAGCTGTGGTCTTTGTGTGGTTTTCTCCGGGTTCTGCTGAGCATTGTTGGGCTGCAGCATCACAGTATTCCTCTGCTGAGGATTGCCATAAGGAGTCATAAAGTAAGGGAAGCCCTGCAGATGATCAGATAAACAAATTAATTTAAAGGTATTGAAATTAGCAAACAAGTCAATTTGTTTGACATAATCATACCTGCTGCCTGGGGAGCTGAGGAAATCCATAACCAGGGAACTGAAACTGTGGATACATCTGAAGGAGAAAAATAATTATTTTTCTCAATCTGTCACCAAAGACCTTTGTAGCAGCTTCAGTGAATTCACTTGAAAGATGTTTTGTTGTACCTGCACAGGGTTTTGGGCCTGCTGGGGAACGTTAGGAGCATTGGGGTTCTGTGGAGGCCCAGCCTGTTCTTGCTGGCCATTAGCAACAAGCATAGGTGTCAGCGGGTTGCCCTGGTTGGGAAATAAAAACTGGGGCCCCTGTGGACCAAAAGGACCAGCCAGCTGTGGGTTCAGGTTCACTAACTGTGGAGTGAGTAGCACCTCAGGCTGCTGCTGCTGCAGCACATACTGGGGTAATACCGGAGACCCCTAGAGACAATGGGAATTAGGCTCAGTTTACATGTTTTTTAGATAAAGCTAAAATCTAAAAATCTAAAAGACTGTGTGTTAATAAACCCCAGAAATCAAATTAGTAGTAGTAGTAGTAGTAGTAATAGTAGTAGTAGTAGTAGTAGTAGTAGTAGTAGTAAAAGATTTAGCTTTTATGTCTGAAAAAAGTAACGGTGGATTTCTGTACCTGTGCTTGTCCGAGAGCTGCAAGGGTTAGTCCATTCAGTCTCAGAATCTAAACATACAAAAATTAGATTCAAATTAGATTCAGTAACATACTTAATAATATAAAGAATAAGTAGGGCAATAAGAATACAACTTGGCAACCAACACATGTCATAATAACTCTTCACCTCATTGCTGTTGCTTGCAAGAATACCTATTTGCACCTGTAACAGAAATATACAAAAAAGTACTTTAGCATTATAGAAGGTACAGCATAAGCAATATATTACACAGGAACATAAAGATATAACTCACTGGCAGAGCAAAGCTTGTCTTAAGAAGACAGACAAACAGTAGGGCAGTTTGCAGCTTCATGATGTCCTGTAGTTTGTAAAAAAACGGAGGCATGTTTATAAAATATCAAGACAAGAAATACTTTCTTTTAAAAACAATAAGCATCACAAACTGTTCTTACCTTCTTGTCTTCGGCTTTGCTTTCCTGTCCTGTGTGACTGTCTCCTCACCTGCTCTGTGCCCTTTTTAAATTCTCTCCACTTGAGCTGTTAGAGTCCACCACCAGCCCACCTAGACAATGTGTGGTCAGTGTCACAGACATTTCTCATGGCATCAGACTCAGACACTGACAACACAGAACAGGCAAGTCTGTTATTATGTTTAGGTCATGTCTCTAAACACCCTGACATGATCTATGTAAAGTTTTTAACAAGTCTCTACAGAATTTCAAATTTTATAAATTACAGTGATTATAAAATCATCATTTGGACAGTTTTTGCTTTTATAGACAATATATATATTTATATACTCAAGCATCTTATGTTTAAGAATCATGTGTACATAATGCAGCTTTTACATACTAAGTAAAGTTTATGAGCATATTTTAAAGTGTGGTGTATCAGTGTGTAATTACAGACATACTGTAAGATTTAAAGGAATTCTGGCAAGTCAGGCGAAACAGAGGAAAACATGAGCTGTTAGCTTATAATCAGATATTTGTCACAGATGTAGGCAAATCATGGTATTATGGTTGACTGTGTTGAGAGTCATGTTGCAGCTATACAGCAAAAAATAGAAAGGCATGTCTGTCTGTAAGGTAGATACAATGTGCATTAGTTCAAATGGACAATAAAAAAGCACTGTATGCCCCTTTGTATGCTTACTTTAAATTAATTTATTTATTTTTAACTAAACTTGACTTATTCTTGAACCAGCTTGTCAAACTGTGAAATGCGACTATAGGTACTTTTTCACAGCAGACATTCTTTCTTGTTATGGTAAGAAAAGCAGAGCTGCTCATCACTGGAAAAACTTGTATTGTAAAAAATGTATTTGAATAATTATTTTTTACTAAATAAGCAGTCACTGGTGTTTCCCAGTGTTAGTGAAGCTACTTTGTTGGGAGCTTGCAAACCTATGTTTTCACACTGGAAGAAATTAAACTACAGCAAATCCAGCTGTTTAACCATAGCTTAGCTATGTAGAAAAAGTAATCCAAGCTACTATTACAGTGAAGCAGTAGCAGCACATTAGCAAAGCAACAGTAGCAGTTTCTGCTGCCGGTGAATGTTAAACACAAATGTTCACATAGTGAGCAAAAACAGGTGACTTGTTCAAAAAATGTTTTTCCTGTTATTTCAAGGAGGATGTTTTATTTATCACACAAGAGGGAGTGCTGTTAGTGAATATCAGCATGGTTGTGATGCCCACAATTATGTTTTTGTTTAATTATTTTAAACAATGACATCACACCTCTGTTATACCACCATTTTAAGAATATACTTAGGTACTTTTAGACTTTTTTTCTGAAAATATGTTTATATGACTAAGAATTAATTAATTCTTAACAATCTGTGTGGTAGTGGACAGAGGGGTGTTTTTCATAAACTGTAACTATAAAATGTATCTGCACAATATATAAAATGAATACATTTTTAAAATCTTTTTGTTGAAACCATTGAAAAACCTGAACTAGGGAGGACGATTTTTTGGACTTTTATTTGAAGATCCCTGCTATATGTAGACAACATATGTGTCTATGTGTCTGGTAAATGAGATCCTGGGATTTTCGTCTTATATGATTGAGGGTCTAAAGACAGAGGGTGTTGTTTTGGTGAAGATTATAAATCTCACTGGGTTTTGCTTTCAAACACCTTGAATTGGCACGTGCAAAACAAATATTCAAATTAAATTGACTTGAAAATGATGATGACTCTGTTTTGCCCAAGGGTAAATAATGACTGTGTGGCAGTGAGCCAGGATTCACAAGACTAAGACCCTGAAACCAAACCAACTAAATACATTTCAGCCGTCGTTAAATGGAATCTTAGATTTATTTGTGCTTTGCCTACTTGCCTACTGTGGCAAAACAAAATGTCTTCTATGAAAAGGACACGTGAGTGAAATCATTTTCATGCCACACCAGTAGTATTGTTGTGTTATTATTTTAATGTGTGGTGTTTTTACAACTTTTAATCCTTTGGATGGCAGCAGAGATCTACTGTAATTTGTGTTCATCTTTCAGGCCATGCATTTTCTGGTTGTATAATGTGCTTGTGCAAAATCAGACCAAACAAACTTTATGTTTAGGTAGAATTAAATTTTAATTGAAAGTACACATGTTTAGTCAATCATCATGTTTATTTGTTATAATTCTTGATATAGCTGGACACACAGCTGACATGATCATTGCAAACTGGTGGCACGATCATGTTTTGTCATATTAAGGTTTCATCTTAATTAACCTCTTGACGAGCCTTTCCTTCACACAGAGTTGTTGCTGTTGTGTCGGTAGGAGTAGGAATCTGAGAAAACAAAGAACACATATTCAGGGAAATCTTGTTTTCACAGTGCAATAAAAAAACACCAAGACAGAAGAGATGGATTTTGCAATCCTCCCCACCTTAATCTGTTTATTTGTAAATTCTTACCTGAGTATTCATGGTAGCCTTTAAGGCATTCTCCAGTTTCATAAGCTGACGCTGGGGAGTCAATGAACAATTAGCAGCTGTCAAAACTAGTTACATACAATAGAATTACATATTGTTTGCTTATGTCTTACCCTGAATCTTGCAACAGGACCGGGCTGAGGGGCAGCCTGCTGTGGCATGGCTCCTCCTGCCATCACCTAAACAAAGACAACAAGCTATCTTCAGTTTCTACAAGTTTCATGTGAACTGAAATTAAAGGATGTCACAGAATGAAATTAATGAGTTTATTTGTTTTCAAATGTGTTATTAATGTGTAATTGTATTGTTATTATCACCCCTGCAGGCTGCTGAGGTGGGTTCATTTGTCCGTTCATTTGAGCCATAGGTGGCATCTGAGGGCCTCCCATGTAGGGAACCTGATACTAAGCAAGAAAGACAAAATTACTCATTTTGTCTGGTATTCTAACACATGAATCGATGTTACATGAGTGTGTTGATGTGTGAACACACACTAACCGCGTTGACTGCAGGGACTGGGTACATATTGGGATAAGGGGCCTGAACAGCAAAAGCAGGAACTCCAGGAACAAACTGTGGGAGGTAAAATACTTATACATATCATTGTAATTGTAGCTCAGTGTTAGTCTTTGATTGTTCATTAAACTTCAGTTTAGATATTCTACATTCATATCAAATCATGTCAAGAATAAATCCTACTGGTCTTTGGATGAATTAAAAGCAAAGCAGGTTACAGGTGATGTAGTAAAGTCTTTTCTATGTGCTAATGATGAAGCCGTCGGAAACTAACAAGTCAGTAAACAGGAGAACACATTTTCTGGCACTTAGTGAATTCTGTTTGATAGAATTTTTATACTTTGTTAACATAATTGTCTTTTATCATAAACCTAGTTTTCATTCTTTGTTCACTATTATAATCCACAGTGCAATAAACAATGTGCACTTGTGCAGAAATGACATCTTGTTTTTAAACATAGTGGTAAATGACAATATTCTATTTTACTCACCTGAGGTATTTAAATTAATAACCCGATGAACTGACCTGTGCATATGGGGCCTGCCCAAACAGACCTGCCCCACCACCAACACCACCTACACCACCAACAGCGAAGGGTGGATTCAGGCCTGCTGCTAGCATCCCAGGGTTTACTCCATTTGCCATCATGGCTGCCAGCAGTCTCTCTGTCTGCATGAAGGAAGAAAGCATGTTTGTTGTAAAAGTTGGATTATAACATTACTCTTGCAGAAATTAAAAGTCTGAATGTTGTTTTACCTTGCCTGCATTGGCCTGCAGCAAAGAAAGAGACAAGATGTTACAAGCATATCATACATACAGATAGATAGATAGATAGATAGATAGATAGATAGATAGATAGATAGATAGATAGATAGATAGATAGATAGATAGATAGATAGATAGATAGATAGATAGATAATACTCACATAGCAGAGTGTGGCTACAAATGTTGTAAGGAGAAGAAGCTTCATGATGTGGCTAGAAACCTGCCAAAACAAAAAAAAACAAGTTTGGAGGTAACATGCATATATGCGTTAAGTACGAGAACATAAACCTTTCAGTTGCTCCATACATACCTGATATTTCTGTTCTTCCTGCAATGGTATGTGCCAAGAAGGACTGTAGTTCCTGTCTGATTGTGGAAGCTTTTATCAGTCTAAGAGATTATTATGAGCCAATTAGAGAGAAGAACCCCCAACTTGGTCACAAACTATATTTGTCACCTGTGTGTCATGGCAATTTGTGATATGACATCTTTTTGTATAATACAAGATTTAAAGAAATGTAACAGTATGCTACTTATTTTTAAAGACACTTGATCCCATTCAACCATCTAACATTGTTCTTAATGCAGCTGAATGACCACAAACAAAAACAGAGTGATTCACTGTCTTAGGGTGGGTTAGCGGAGATTTCTGGAAATTACAAAACTAAAAGCCGCAGTCAACCATCTAAACGCTGCAGGTTGTGGTAACAGTTGGCAAACATCATTATCAAGAGCTGTTGTGGAAAAATCCATGAAAACACCTGCATATACATAGATTTAATTAAAGATTTTATCCAGCAGGCCGCACACTGTTTGTGATGCTGCTTGTGGTCAGTAAAACATCAAAGTAAAAATGACAACTTGATTTGATTCATGTATAGAAGTGCATATTTCAAGTTTCTCACTGCTGTAATTAAAAGCAGAAGAGTTAGAAGTGGAGGCCCATCTGTAATTAGTGAAGAATTTATGTATTATTTCCCATGTACCAAAAATAACTACTCATATCATAACACTAACTCAACACTGATAAGGAAAAAGATCAGGCCTGTTTACAGTGCTGTGAAAAAGTATTTGCTATTTTGCTTATTATTGTTTTTGCATATTTGTCGCACTTTAATGATTCCAAATATCAAACAAACCTTAGTATGACACAAAGATAACCAAAATAAATACAAAATGCAGTTTAAATGTTGATTTAATTTATTAAAGGAAAAAAAGCTGTGAAAACGTGTCTGGTCCTGGGAGACAAAAGTTTTACTTTCCTAGTGGTGCGCATCCAAGCGTTTCATAAAAAAAAAAACATCACATCAACAGTGAAATGTGGTGGTGGTAGTGTGATGGTCTAGTGCTGCTTTGCAGCTTCAGGACCTGGACAACTTGCCATAATTGATGGAACCATGAATTCTATGTTCTATCAGAAAATCCTGAAAGAAAATGTCCAGCCATCAGTTTGTGACCTTAAGCTAAAGGATGCTTGGGTTACGCAGCAGGAAAATGATCTGAAACACACCAGCTACCTCTGAGTGGCCCAAAAAGAACAAAATTAAGGTTTTGGAGTGGCCTAGTCAAAGTACGGACTTAAATCCGACTGAGATGTTGTGGAGTGACCTAAAACAGGCATTTCATGCTAGAAAACCCTCCAGTGTGGCTGAATTAAATCAATTCTGCAAGGATTGTGGGCCAAAATAAAGCAACGTGAAAGACTCATTGCCAGTTATTGCAAACAACTGATTGCAGTTGCTGCTGCCAAGAGTGGTACAACCAGTTATTATGTTTAGTGGGTAATTACTTTTTCACATAGGGTCAGGCAGGTTTGAACAGATTTTTCCCCTTGATAAATAAAATCATCATTTAAAAAACTGCATTTTGTAATAACTTGGCTTATCTTTGTGCAATATTAAAATTAGTATGAAAAATATGCTAAAGATAAAAAATCAGAAAGGGGAAAAAATACATTTTCACTACACTTTACATTAAAAATCCTCTGATGTTACTGATACACAGATATATGTTTGGCATGTTGCATCAGCGCATTTTTGGAGACATTACATGTGGTTAGCTGTGTATGTTGTCACATGCTGAGGCTGTCTGAGGAAAGGTTTTTTGGTGCTGACTGGGCAGGCCACAGCAGACCAGGTAAACAGTCTGTGGAAGACTCGTCTGGAGCTTAATTATACACTTCGTCATGTAGTTCAAATTTAGAAACATTTTTATTCCTATTCCTGTTATCAGGAAATATTCTGCATTTCCCAGTTTAATAAAGTATTTTGACTGTATTTTTTGACACATTTCTGATTTTATAGGGGCGTTTTGATTTGTTACATTATCTTACAGGTTTTTGTAAGTAGCTTTACCTGTATGAATAATGTGTTTTACATGTTCTTCATATTAGATTAGATTAGATTAGATTAGATTAGATTAGATTAGATCATCTTATATGACACTTTATTGATCCCCATAAGGGGAAATTCACATCTCACAGCAGCAGATCAAATATAACATCAAAAGTCCACTTCTCCCACCTCTCAGAAGAGCACACAATATGAGTTGGAGAAACATAAGCCAACAAAAAAAAAACACACAAAGAGAGGAGCTGCTGTAACTGGCTGCCACCCAAGAGGCGCCATTCTAGAAGCACATTGAGAGACCTAAATCACTATGTGGTGAGCAGTATAGCATATATAGAAAATATTTGTACCAGTCTTCCACACAAAAATAACTACAGGAGCCACACCCATGATGCTTGTGTTTAGCTCAAACATACTTTGACATATATTGGACTCTGGTATCAAATCAAATAAGAAGAATCATCAAAGAGTCAACAATTAATTTAAATAGTTTATTAGTTATTATAACAATCATTTGTACAGCTAAAATTAAAGCATGAACAATAGTAGTAAGACATGTGGACAAGAGAATAATTATGATATGTTTGTGATAACTGTCTCATTTTGTTTGCTCCTTTTCTTCCATTCCAGAGCATTCTTCCTCCTCTTCAGTAGCCGCCATGTTCTTCACCGAGGACGGTGTCTTTCTGAGGACAGCTGCCACTGAACGCTGAAACCTCAATCTGCCAGCCACCGTCCCACCAGCAGCGCCTGCCTGTTGCTGGTTGTTCAGCGCAGTCAAAGGGATCAGCTGCACCTGGCCTGGGGTAAACACGGCACCCTGTGGGTTTCCTCCAGCATTTCTCTGTGACAGCAGAGCAAACAGTGTGACCGGAACAACTTTGGGGACCTGAGCCACCTGCCCCTGTGGGTTTGCATTGGCTCCACCTGTCTGACCAACAAGGAATGTCCCACCCTGTTGGAGACCTCCAATGGGAATTAGCTGCTGCAGGGGAGGTTGACCCGCTGGGTTCCCAACTGGCTGGATAAAAAGTGACCCACCAATTTGGACTAGGCGTCCCACAAGAGGTTCACCATTCAGTGGAACCCCATTTTTCACCCCAGGGTTGGCATTGTTGCCAGCTGCTGCTCCTCCATTATTTTTCACTCCAGCATTGGCATGTGCCTCAGCACTCTCAGACTCACCCTCTCCGTTCACAACAGCAAATATCTGAAAAATTACCCACAGTATGCAGAGCATGTTTTCCCTCAGTGAAGCCAGACGGTTGACGGATGAAGTTCTGTGTCTTTCTTTGCTTTTATAGAGAGTGTGAGATTCAGTGATCACCAAGAAAGGTCCAATCAGAGTCCAGAACTTTGTCTCAAAACAACAAGTCACTGTAATCATCATGACCAAGCTTGTCTATTTTTTGCTGTGTTACCTTATAGTGGGCCATTATTCAGGATTAGGTGGCAAACCTGAACTAGGCATCAATGGCCTGCATTGTCATAACCACTGTTATAGAGGCCACATTTTTATGTCATGGTGGCAACAGGGAATAACAACTGAAATTATTAAAACATTATATTAGAGCAGAAACTGGCTGTCCCAGGCCCTTTCAGGCCAAAAAGTATGTAATGCAATAACTTTATTTTAGGACTGTAAAGAAAGACAAATTATTATTATCATTATACAGGATATACACTGAAATATTCTATGTCATGATCATGAATTCCACTGCTGTCTGTAAAGCCTTAAGTAGAGCTACAATGTAACATAAGATGTAAAGACAAACATTTACAACAAATAAGCACAGTCATTGATTCACATTTGCTAGTTTAACATAGGGGTCTGAAATATCTATTTAAGTTTGATTTAAAGAGTAATTTTTTTTTCAATTTTTTTTTTATTTAAAGAGTGCATTAAATCACCATTGTTCTTTTAAAGTTTGTATAGTGTTGTATAGTGTATCAGACTTCTCTCCAGTTTTGAATTACAAATTAGCAAACTGTTTCAATATAAAACCAGCTAAGCTTAGCCCATTTTTATTTATTCTAACACGCATAATCTAACAGATGTGTCTACATTAGAAACAAAAGTCCTAATGTCCAAGCTTAGCCTGACACAAAATAATAGAAATGACCACCAGCACTTGTTCTTTAGGAGGTAAAATGGGTTTCTTTCATCTGTTCTTGTCAGGATTCCTCATGATGCGGTGGTTGATGGCATCTGTTTTAAACAGCACTGCTGGAGAAGCTTTCATAAGCTCATGTAGTAGATGAGGTACATAATGAAGCTTAGAAAAGCAGGTTGACATTCATATCCTCTGTGGAGAAAACACATTCTAAGCATGAGCTCAATAGAAATTGGATGAATTTTATTTTTATTATGGCTGATCATTTTAAAAGAAGTTATGAAGATGAAGCACAATTACACCACAGTGTGTTGGTGATGTGTTACTGATCTTACCATTTTTAATACCAAAACAGGAAGTCCACTCTTTGACGGACACTTGTTTGTCCTTGTCAGCATCACACTCCTGGAAAAAGCGTGAGGTGCAGTGCTCCATTGGCACCAGAGGAACCCTAAGTGGGGCCAGCTCTGAGTGGGACAACAACCTGCAAAAAATGGGCTAACATTACCTATAACAGAAAAAATAGTCTAGTAAGCAGTTACAACTACCAACTAGCAGTTAAAACAATCCGAATAAGTTTGGAGATTTTGTTGTCTTTTAATATTGATTTTCACTTAGACTAAATGTTGTGACCATGTTGGAAAATTTACACTTGAAATCCTGCTGCAAACCTTCTAGAGTTCTGTGGTGTTCTGGTAAATAGAGCCGTCACTTCAAACTGCCAGACAAAACACACCAACCTGTGCTCTGCATTGATTGAGTACAAGAGTACAAGCCATGGAAAACTACTTCAAGACTCTGTCCCCACTGATGTTCTGTACAGGCCTGAACCCTTTCATTTAGACCGGTTACGGATACCAACTACATAACAGTGCAACCACTGGCACAACAAGCTGGCCAAAAGAGGAGGAGATAGAGGCCAATGACTTCAAGGTTTAATCCCAGATCTAGCACCCTGATAGGGTACTAACCAAAACGTAACGGGCAGAGAGTTACAGACTCACTTTCCAACATATAGATGGAGCCAGCTGATGATGTGCTGAGTGAATACTTCACTAGTGAATACTTCACTAAGCAGAAACCCAAGGTGAAAGAGGAAGACCAAATATGTGAACCATCATCTGCACAGTATGTACCAGGCAGATAAAAATGTCTGGACAAAGCTGAACTGAAGACAGTACAGAGGCACTAACCATGTTAGTACAGGAATTAGCTCTAAGTGCAAGATCAATAGAGCCCTGGGTCTACCACACCAGGCAGGACCCTAGGTGTAGCCTGTACAAAGATACACCTTACAAGCAGCATACGCAGCAGAGTATAAGATGCTAAGAGGCAGCGCATACATGTAACGCCATAGCCAAGTGGCTGGCATAGAGGACAGACTTGGAACACCAACCTGTCAGAAGGGTGTTGGTCCAGTTGAGCAAACTGCCAATGGACTGGGTAGATGTACATGTTGTAGTTCTTCTCAAAGTCCTGTGCAAGAAGCTCAACAGAGTGATCACCAGCATGAAGACGTCGCTCACTCTCGAAGATTTTCTTCACCTTCAAAATACACATTTCATTTTCCTTTAAATACCTAGACATACAGGTCCCTTTCTGACCAACTCAGTCACTGACTAATTGGTTAGATACAACTCAACACAAAATAAATTATGCAATGCATTTACTTTAACCTTTAGAAAACATACAATTTGTAAACGTCGTTAGATACTTCAAATAAGTCTTAGCGCAATCTAGTCATTTTGAGCACTGTATCTTACTCTAAAACGTTGTTTAGGAGTGAGGAAGCCAGGGGACATGGAGTCATGCTCATAGAGCTGCAGTAGCACATTTTTCAGCCAATCCCTCATTCGTAGAGGAAACTGGACCAGCTCAGTGTCCACACATGGAGGTATTACTGGGAAAGACAAGGACAGAGTGGAAGAAAAAGTCATTTTGTCATGCACTGAACTAAAATGTTGTTGCTCAAACCATATAGTGTATCTGTAGACAGGTTAAATCTCACATTTGCATGGCCCAGTGTAGTCCAGGTGAAGTCTGTGTCCTTTCTTGGTTCCCTCCAGGTTACATTTGGTAGCAAAAAGCTCACATGATGTGCTATATGTTTTGTTGTCAGTCCCACAAACCTAAATAGAATATGAATGCAGCAATCAAATGCAAACAGTAGCTCATGTTCCAATTTGGGTAGTAACAGGTCATGCAGACTTACATGGTCAAACTCGTTCACACTAGGAGGACATTCAGCCGGTTCTTGACACACACAAGCAGTTTTATTGTCAGCATCAAGTTTACATATCTTTCCACGTTTGCAGTGGAAATTGTCACATGGATCTAGAAGAAAAGACAAACATTGCAATAATCATTGTCCTATATGTCTTATAAGACTGGTCTGTTATTGTTTTATTTTACAGTGTTCTTTGCTTAAAGGATCCACATAATACTAACAAGCTGTAACCACTGCACATTACCATACCTTACATTCCAGTGCCATTTGAGTTTGTACAGTGATTAAATTCAACTTGATCTCTCTTATTCACTCTTTAAGCCTGCAGAGCTGTGTTTTGGTAGTGGTCATAAAGCAAAGCAGCACTAGTCATGCGGAAGTTTTAGCAAAATGATCCAGTCAGCAGATTCCACTGTAAGACTGCTGGGATAGTGCATTAGTCAGTAAGGTGAACAAACCAACCAGCAGGGGATTCTGGGTGATGTGTGCCTCCACTGAGAGAGGGCCTGGAGCTGGGGTAGAGGTCCACTGTAGCTCTTATCTGCACTGGATTTATTCCCACCAAAGGTCCCTAGGAAACAGGAAACATGCAAATGCAACTTTGACTTTATGAGATACAGAAAATACTTTTTTAAATTTAGGATTGTAGCTCCACATAATAAGTAAAGATCACATTTCCCAAATGAAAACCTGCAATAACTATTTTGTGGCAACTCAGGGGTAGTGGATAGGGGAGTGGTAGGGGAAGTATAAGCATGTTTTCTTGATGTGGGTAAAAGCTGATAACATAACTATAATTAATTTGGTCTGTTTTTGTCTGCACCTGCTCCTGAGGAAAATATATGGCTGGTTGTTGTTTACTTTTGTCTTGTTGCTGTAAACAGCTGTGTAGAATCACTGATGAGAGCAGTGAGAGTGAATCAGTAAAGCTAAAGGGCATAAAACCAAAAGAGTGATATAAAAATATGCTATAAAGCTCCATGGAGTAGAGACCCTCTGTAAAGTTACTTCATGTCACCCAGTGTTAATAAAAAGATATCCATTATGCTATAAAGAGTGTATACACACAAATTATGTATGAGTTACCCATTTTCCTGCTCTTCTCCTCTTTGCCTTGTGGACTGAATTGTCAGTGCTGCTGCTCTCAGACTCCTGAGGCTCCTGTTGGTTCTGTTCCTGTCCAGATTGTGTTTCCTCCCTCTGTGGAGAGTGTTTCCTTCCCCTCTGATTCTTCTTTTGCTTCTTTGTCTTTCCCTTGGTGTGACTTCCACTGTCATTCTTATTTTTTTCTTCCTCCTTTCTAGCCACTCGAGATCCTGAGTCAAACTCTTTATTGCTCTTTGGTTCTTGAGGATGTAACTCCTGACTAATTTCTTTAGGTTGAGCTGGTGACTTTTTGTCCTTGTCATTTTTGTCTTCTTGAATCTTCTCCTGATCATACATTTCCTCACTGTCCGCTGCCTCTGTGTTTTGTATATCTTGTTCATAGTCGTCATCTATTGCAGGAAGTTCTGTTTCACTAGTTTTCTGCTCTTTAACACCTGGAACATCTGCTTCTGAAAGATGCTGGGAGCCATCAGTGTGAGTGACTTTAGCAGATACAGTCTGTAGAGACTGTAAGGCACCACTATCAGCAGCATAGTCAAGACTGGCTGGGATCTCTGACTCTGTGCTCCCTGTGTCCTCTAGTAGTGCCATGCTGTCTTCATTGTCTGCCATTTTGCCAGCAAACTCTTCCTTCTGGTCTTTATCAGCTATCTTCTCCACCTCCTCCTCTACTTTATCTTCCATATTCTCCTCCTTCACTTCCTCCTCATCTATTACTTCTCTCCCCACAGCCTCACCAGACTCCATTTTGTCCTTGTCTGCCTCTTCCCCTTCTTCTTCCAGCTCTCTTTCCTCTATTTCTTCCTCCTCTGCCTCTTTTTTCAGGAGATCCACCAGTTCCTCCTCACTCAACAGTACTGCAGTGCTTTTATCTGTTTTATCTGTCACTTCAAATTCTCCATCCTCCTTGCTTGTGTTAGCATTGCCCTCAGAGCTCAGCTCCTCATCTTCCTGCTCCTGGCTGCTGTCCTCGAGTGTGACTAGAGTGGGTAAGATATGTGGCTCATCGGTCTCGTCTGTGATAATATCCTTAATCAGAAGAAAAAATATTATTTACAGTATGAAACCATCTTATCTCAAATAAAAAACAACTTATTTCCTCCTTTACCTTTTCTTTGGATGTATACGAAGTCTTGTGCAATCCATGATGTTTTCCATGAGGTTTGCTTTTTACCTGTACATAAGGGAAATTATTAATAATGATTATTATCAAGTGAATGCAGATTTTACTTGTTCAACTTGGAAAAATAATAACTACTCACAGACAGGGCAAATGTGGCTGCCAGTAAGCAAAGGGAAAATAAGCAGGCCCTCATACCTGAAACATTAAAATAAATAATTGTTTTTTTTTAACAACAAGTGTATCTTAAACATTCAATAAATTGTATTCTGACTTCTAACCAGTCACAACAAAGATGTGAATTGGCAGCCCTTGCACAGTTACAACAGTTGAGTGCATCTGTATGCCACCAACACATCCATCCATGACAAGCAAAGCCGGGGGACTGGCTCCACTGTTGTCATGGTAACATGCAGCAGAGATGCGCCCCTCTCTCAAAAGTCACATTCAGAGCTAAAGTAAACATCAGAAGCTACCAGACTGGAAAAAGTCCACAAACTTTTTGTCTCTGGACGGAAACAAAACAGACATTACTGGGCCCGTCCAGTGAAACAATCTCTAGTTCGACCCAGTAACAGGGGCAGGCATTCAATTTATCTGTGTATGAAAACATATGTAAAGGTTTAAATTATTTAATAATTCAACAAGTATGAGGCAATGGTTTAAAGGACATGTAGGACACACGTATTACCAATATTACATAAATGTATCTGTTATTATTAATGTTGTTAATTAATACAACTGGATTTGATTTATTGATATCTTACAAATCACTGATATATGTTCATAGTCATCATATCTGAGTTTTATACTAGACGCAGAATGTTAGGTTATGGTATAAATACTATATTACTAGTAACTAAACATATTAATATATAGAAAAATATAATCATAATAATAATCAAGCTTTCAATATTCACAGAGCATTAAAATAAATCATCAAAAGGCTACAGTATAACCAAGTCAGTAACTGCTGCATAACACATTTAACTGGAAACTAGTTAGTGAACAAGATACGACAACCACAGACACACTAATT
>OMLM01012590.1:0-23633 GCA_900302695.1 Helostoma temminkii
GTAGGTCAAGGTTAAAAATGAAGGGTAGGACATTAATGTCACTGCAGTCTCCCTCCATCTGTGTCTCTCTCCATATAAAGTCCATTAACATCTCGGATGATAACCATGACGATGAGTTCACACTATAACCCATAATGCTACCTGTGCCTGCCTCAGAGCAGGGTCCGTTCTTCCCAGAGTGCAATCTATCACCTTTTAAACTGTGCCCACTCTTATTCCACAGCTCTTCATGAACTCCGTCAAAGTGCGACTGCAAGGACAAACAGTGGAGTAAGTGTGTGCTTAGCGTGGACCATGCTGACAAAGTCAAATATAACACTATATTTGACCAGATAAATTTATTTTGCTTGCGGGACAATATTGTGAGGATAAGTGAGGTGCATCTAAGTTCAGGTTATGTTTTTTACAGTACTGAAAGTAAGAGACTGTCATTTGATGGCAAACATTCACTTTTACTAATCCACTAACCATGTTTTACTAAGTGCCTAATTCTAACTAAAGTGTGTTTGTAGTCCAGTCCATGTTGGTGCCTGATGCCAAAAGGGTTACAAGTTTAAGAGATGTCTCCCTCCATATGTGGGGTAAGAGTGCTCAACAAATGCTTATAGATATATGATAGGGCTGTAACATGTCATCTATTGCCATTGAGGTTGGAGGACTTGCTGGAAACTGGTGCTGGAGTCATTTCCACCCTTTTTGCCTGCCTTAAGAATAATTTCTTCTTAAGTATTTTACTTAAGTATTTCTATTTTTTTGCTACTTTATAATCTGGTTACATATTGTGTTGCATTAGTCTGGTGAATTATTGTGTTTGTATCTAAAGCCTAATAAATCATATTCTTCCATTTTTTTTTCAAATAAACATGAAAAGCTTATTAATGAGCCACACACATCAGAGAATTTCCACAATTCTACTTAAAAGTTGTTTTACACTTTCTTATTTTTTAAAAATAGATAAAGAATAATACCTGAAGCGCTGGGAGGAGCATGGTGAAGCAGTGACAACAGAAGGTATAGTGTTTATACACACACTTTGTTTTTTAGTAGCTAAAATCACAGGCAGTGTGTAAAATGTTACATTTTCAGTAAACAAGCTGAAGTAGCTAAGCAAAGCTTATTAATTAATATAATAATTTGTAATATTTATAAAGCTCCTTTTTTGCCTCCTAACACTGCTGTAAGCTGTAGTTCTTAGTCTCATCCAGATCCAGATCTCACATGAGATAATTTATGAGATTTCACACAGCTTCCTCTTTACATATGCTGCAACACCCAGCACTTATTAACAAACTTGTATTTGTAATATAGGTGGTGTATTATGATTTGCTTTGCAATTTTTTAACCAAGACGAGCTCCTGGTAGTTGACATGAAACCCATATTCTTGCTGGAAAACTAGTTTTGTAGCTTACATTCATTTGATTCTACTGCAACCTGCTGTTGAGCTCATGCCCGTTCAGTCAGTAGGAGTAACCTGAATCTTGTTGTCTAAGTATTCAGAAAGGACACTGAATAACCTGACAGTGTGGACCTGTACAATTAAACCTCTTTATGTGTTACCTTAGCTTTTATCCATGATTGTGTTAAGTCATCTTCAGAGTGAGAGTGTGGCACTGCAGATCAAAGTGTCAGGTAAGTTTCCAAATGCTGTTCAGATATGGCCACTGACCTGTGACAACCTCTTTAGCCTCCATAACCTCTAGGAGTCACTGGTGCTACCGAGCAGAAGGCTGGAACAAATAGGCTTAAATAGAATTTAAATATCTAGAATTAAATTATGTAAAGTAAGTTGGACCCTTAACCCAAACCCACCATCTTGCATATCAACTCCTGATAGTAATGGTTTAGTGTGTGGTGTACTGTGGTGTTCATCCTGTCAAGTTCTCCAGCACACAAAGCACCAAGAACTGAACCCAACCTCCAAATCTTACTAAGTTTATAATCCTAGACAGAAAAAGTTTTATTACATCATCATGAATAAACTCTGGAAGAAAACCAACCTTTTTCAGATTTGTTTTTTTTAATTACTATCAACACACTGGGAACATTCAGTCTATTTACCATTTTAATCATTTAAACCTTTACTGTATTTTACAGCAATCCAATCTGTTTTTTTTTCAATGAGGTTAACTGGTCCCGAGTAATTTTGCCTGATGGCATGTGAAGGCGTGTGTGTGTGTGTGTGTGTGTGTGTGTGTGTGTGTAGAGTGGTCATCTGAGGTCAACTGATGTCAGTGTCAGTGCTCTCCCTCCTTGTTGACCCTGTCACGGTGACTGCCAACTAAGTGTCTCCATCCCAGCGATGCTACTCGCGCACACACACAGACACGCAATGATGTGACATCTTCAAGTGCGAGGGCAACGGCACTGTCAGCACCAAGGGCAAGGCCAACAGGATGGGCGACTTCAAGTGTCTTCACTGACCCACCACTTCACCTCCACTCCTCAAACCAGAGCCCCTCCGCTGCTTGCCTCTTCCTTCTGGCTGGCTTTACTACACCAGAGATAGTCTCTTACTTACTTTTGGCTCAGTTTGTATTGCAGTCGTCTACAAAGCAAAAGGTTGGTTGTTTGGTTAGTTTGCCTCCTGGTTCCTCTGATTCCTAGACACATGTTGACGTATCCCTGAACAAGACACTGAGCCCTTGGCGCCTCAAAGCAGCTGCCTCTCCAAAACAATGTCACCAAGGGTTTTAATAAAGTATTTAATATTATTATTATTATTATTATTATTAATCCCTGCTGCTTTTAAAGAAAAACAACAGCAACAAACTACACATAGAGCCCCAAACAGTGAGTACTAAATTGCATGTGCTGTCTTGAAAATTGTGAGTGATTGAAAACAGGTGCAAACATGCTGGAGGTGGCTGTATTTAATTGAGGATTTTGTTCATTTCACTGGGGACTGTCATTGACAGTTTGGAGAATGACCAGTGTAACGCAAGAGGAAATTTGATCCAGAAGAATTAAAGCTGTAGCAGAAAAGACTTATTATCACTTTGTTGAGCTACAGCAAGGAAATCTTAGTATTCCAAGAAGAAATGTTTTACAAAAAAATAGCTAGAACTCTCAGGAAACCAGCAACCGTGTAAAAGTTGCGTTTCATCTCACTCAGCATGTCCTTGGTGAACAGAAATCAGAGTCAGCAGATCATACTGGGAGCATACGCGCATATACACATACAGTGAAACATACAGACTACATTTACAAGATGCTTTTACTTTTAACTGTCATGTTATCCATTTTTAGGTTAAGTCCCTGTCAACCAGTATCTGAACCAAACAAGACTTTATTTTATTGAGCATCGTGTGTCTATGGAGCAAAAGTGTGTTTGTCATAGTAAAGAATTAATTTATTTATGCACCAAATGTTACAGCATAATTATGAGCTATAATTCAGCATTAGATCCTTTGCTGTGGTTGAGGGGGCAGAGTAACTCTTTTGTTGTTTTCTTGTGTGTGGATCCAAATCAGCCCAAAGCTCACCAACATTTCCAGATTTGAATCACTAGACAGACGATATGTTGATATATGTTGATATATCTGTCTAAATATATTAACATATGGTATGCACTTACTGGGCACCTATAAGTGGAGGCTGCTGTTTTAAAATATTTTTCATTTAGTTCTTTTAAACATATGACAAAACACATATATAGTAATTAGTTTACAGTTTAAAATGCCGCTTCCATGTGACATAAACATAATAATTCAATTATACCATCTATACTAAATAAACCATCAAACCATGAGCTACCTGCCCTGCATCTTTACATCATGTTGCCTGCAGAAAACATAGAAGATTCTGAAGGACTTACATCACCCTGCCCATCACATGTTTGAACTGTTGCCGTCTGGAAAACGCTACAAGTCCATCAATGTACACACCACAAGGTTCACACATCCTCCAATCACAATGCATCCTGCATACAATAACCCCTATGTGCAATAACGTCATGAGCTTCAATTTCATTACATGAAATGTGAGCTTCGACATAATAATAGGTTCTTGAACAATATAATAATATGGCAGTAATATGCACCTGTAACAGCACATATTTGCAAAGAGTATATGGTAATGATGCAGGGATGCTTAGTGGGTAGAATGTAAGTATGAGTGATGGAAGCATTTATTTATTTATTTTGTTTTATTTTGGAGTCTGAGTCCTTGTGTGACAGTGAATCTAATCTAATCTAATCTAATTTAATCTAATCTAATCTAATCTAATATAATCTAATCACACTCACAGGGAATGTAGCACTACTGAAGTGTTTACATTGAGGGAATCTGGGAGCAAACAATGAATGAAACATTAAGTGTCACTGCTGGGAGCTAAACCACTGACCACAGTGACTCAACTCGAGACAATTGAATTTAGTATCAAAAATGAACAAATGAAATCTTTTAACTTCCCAGAAGTCAGATCCACCATCATATACACTATGTACACTCATAGCATCTTTGATCTGGTGAGAGATCTATTTGTCAAAAGAGAGCAGAGAAAGAAGAGAAAAATTGCGTTCCATTATTCCAGAGCACTGAGGCCGTTCACCATCCTGATGTCAAGCCTCTGTTCTTTGGTCCATAATTGTTGTCGGAAGCATCAAGCATCGACAAGCACTTATAGACACATCAATCAGACCATTGCCATTGTCCCAGCTTAGTTGCCACCTGCTTATTCTCAACGTTAATGCTCTTGAGTTTCCAGCTTCAAAACAATTCCATTAAACAAGGAAAAAAATAAAACCGTGCTCGTGTGTGTGTGTGTGTGTGTGTGTGTGTGTGTGTGAGAGAGCAGGTGCAGTGCATGTGTGTATATTCACGTGGAGTTACTACGATCCAATAAATGATTGCTCCATCCTATATTTGTGAAGTTCTTATTTCATCTCGCATCTATTAGCCTACAGGCAGACAGGAGTCTACCAAGTACTTCGCCGCACGGCAGAGTGAGTGTGTGCGTGCGCGCAGACATGCTCGCTTTTTGAGGGTGATGTATCTAGCCAATCACTAAGTGACGTCTCATACATCACTTTTATTGCGGCGGTTTGGCCCTAACCCCCTTCCTTTCCTGTGTTGCTCAATCTTTCCTTTTCTCCATTTTGGAAACACAGGCAAAGATAAATAATAAAGTTTTCATGAGTCTTTCACATTCACGGAGACAAAGAGGGCTTGTCACTGCGCTGAGAGATAGTGTTTATCCCCTTTGACAAGATTTACTGTGTCAAACTATACAACTCCAGCTGACACGAGTCTCCTGACCTGTTGTACCTGAGTACAGGTGGCGGCATTGCTTTTCTCGAGCAGCATTTTCAGCAAGCAGCATGCAGATTGTGCCATTTATAGCTGAGGTGAAAGCCGTAAATAATAATGCCTGGGATCAGCTGCCATGCCTGTCTCTGTAGAATACAAAGTGGGACTTTTAACCACACACCGTATTGTTTAGCATAAACATTTGAATTAACAGCAATGTACTGATTTCTTTCTTTTTCTCTTTCAAAGGCTCCACTCCTTTCACTATCATAACCATGCATTAAACATGTCAAGTGTGTCTCATTCTGGGCCCTAATGAGTTTTGTTGATGGACTGCTTTTGTCTGGCCAGCCCACATTATTTGGCTCACTCTATACAGCCTTTATTATGCTTAAACAAACACTCACAAGATTTCTTTGTTGTTGCTAATGTGTCTAATCTTCTCACATGATGTTTTTTTATCCCAGCTAAATCTGCCTTGGCTCGCAGTTCAGCGTCGTACATTTGGCCGCTCAGTTCAATTTTGCTATGAGCTCCACTTAAACTGCATGTGTGGAACTGATGTATTCCTATAAGGAGGCTCATATCAAAAACAACTTACCTTTGAATCTATATCTTTTAGTAGTAATTAATTTTCTGGTTCTATTGTATTCCAATTAACACATGATTCTGTGGCCTTTTGGACGACAATATGTTTAATGTTCCCACTGGTTTTAAATCACCAAATGGTTTGAATAAGGTGCTGATGTTGTTTGGCACTGAGTCTTGAGTAAATGAAGTTTTTTTGTAGCATTTAATGGCATCTGAATGGCTGCAGATGTTTGCACGCAACCCTAAATTTTTTACTGCACAGAGCGATATGCACACTGACATGTGGACTAGAAAAACAATCAGCATGGCGGATCATGCCAATAGAGATGCCTTCAGCCAAACATAAGGATTGTAACAGGGCTGATCAGAGCATATTTGAAAGAATTGTTAATTTTTTTTTAAACTAAAGACAATCAAATTCAGATGGTTCTTGAGTTTTACTCTCTTACTTCTACTCACCATTATGTCTCTGAATCCAGAACCTGGTTTAGTTAATTTGTCTTATTTTGTCTGTTGTTGTTCAGAAACAACCTTGAGTCATGCCACTGTACTGTGTGAGACATTTTACCTAATGAAAAATGCAGTGTGTAAAAAAATAAATAAATAAAAGGAAATGGAGTTGTGAGTTGTGTCCAAAACAAACTCACCTATCTCTAGCACACATTATTAGACTGTTCAGAGTGAATCTGGCCACATTAAGATGGTTTTATTACTATGAAAACATTAGTCAGAAAATGTTACATACTTTCAAAAATGTGGGTGTAAACAATGCACAGTTAACATGATTATTTATATTAAACTGCTATAATTGTTTTATGATGAAAAAATTATGCATTCAACAAAACACAAGAAAGTGCACTGTGTTTCATTGTAAATTTAGTTAATTTCCAAAAAAAAAAAATCTCCTCAGGGCATTCATAAAACATGCCCGAAATCCATCACAGTCATTTAGTGACATGTGTGTTTGCTATTTTTTGGCTTACTTTGTTTTTTCCAAAATAAATCCCATGAATCCTGTGTTGAATGTTGTAAATCTGCCACTACAGTGGCAAGAAAGAGTTAGTGGGCTATTTGCAGTTTTATGGTTTTAGTATAGAGCTTTTTACAGTTAGTAAACACTGTGATGTTTTTTGCTTGGTGGCAAAACAACCCACACATTCACTAACCCTGACAGGTAAGACAGTCTGGTTGAATAAAATACACCTGTATTTGAATATGTACAGTCATTCACTGGATTAGAAAAAAGTTAACATTAACCAACAGGACCAGATTTCCAGATGGTTACATGCTGATTCAGTGATGACTGTGTTCAGACATAACATGCCTATAACAGTAACCTCACCATCTGTCAAATAGTTGTTGTGTGTTGCTGAGTTTTCCAATATCTGATCATCAGGTGGTCACAACAAACTTTTAGACACATATTCACCTACAACAGAAATAATATTTAATGTTAACCTTACCTGATGCTTTTCATGTAACCAGTCCGGGTCCGGGTTTGCACGTTCTCCCCGTGTTTGTGTGGGTTCACTCTGGGCACTCCGGCTTCCTCCCACAGTCTAAAACATGCAGTCAGGTTAATTGGAGACTCAAAATTGCCCGTAGGTGTGAGTGAGAGTGTGAATGGTTGTCTTTGTCTATATGTGGCCCTGTGACCTGTCCAGGGTGTACCCCGCCTCTCACCCATATGATAACTGAGATAGGCTCCAGCACGCCCATGACCCCTACGGAGATGAAGCTGTTCTGAAAATGGATGGATGGATAGATGGATGGATGGATGGATGGATGGAAGGATTAGCCCAGATTCCAGACCTCAACCCCATAGAGATGGAATGACCTCTAGAGAGATGTTCACACTGGACGTCCTAAGAATATGTCTGAGCTGAAGCAGTTCTGTAAAGAAGAATCATCCAAAGTTTGCAAACTTTGTGCAGGTGTGATCTGCAGTTATAGAAAGTGTTTGGTTGAGGCTATTTCTGCCAAAGGTTGAACAACCAGTTATTAAAACACAGTTTAACAGGTGTGTTCAATAAAGACATGAGTTTTTTTTTCACACAACTTAAAAATACTGTGCAATCTTCGTGACTTTGGTGAAAAGAGCAAATGAAACACTCAAAAAGTCAAACCAATTAACTCTTGACTTTGCCTATAAAATGCTTAAAAACTCCTGTGTGTCATGAAGGTCATGAAGAAGATTTCACCTTCTAAAAATCACTTATAAATACATTTCGCCATACACATAACAAAAGTTGCCCAGCAGCAGTTTAAGCTAATGTGCCTCTTGTGAAACCACCAGCCAACCAAACAAACCCAAACACACTTACTTGGCAGGCCTAGTCATCTCTCCACAGTTGGTTTCGCCTCATTTTAGTGCTGCTGCAGCATGAACACACGCATACTTGGGAAACACATATTTGAATGAGCCAAGCTGGCAAGCCTCATTGGCGGTAGATGCCACTTCAGATGTTAAATAGGCTCTGAGAGCATTCATGCATGACTGAGTTCTCAACGCAGCAAATTTAAGGCATCACTTCTAACCAATATTACCGTTTGTGGTTTGGTCAGACTACTCACAGCACAGGATGGAGCTGATTGGTAGGTAATCTGCCAGATAATCCAGAAAGTGAACACAAGCAGTGTCCAGTTCTCAGTTATTTAACAATCTGGTTTTACTCCATCTCTACTTAGTTTGACAGCATGAAGAATGTAAAATTCAGCAAAATTATTTCCTGTTATATAGAAAGTGACTTTATAGTCCAGTGTTCAAAGGTTTGAAACTTTTTCCAGGGACTCTGGATAAAAAGTAATGCTGTTTTTTATGGAGTTTCCCCGTTGAGAAAACAGTAATGGGAAAAGAGAAAAATTGAGAGAGTTGTAGAAAGGAAGGTTAGGATAGGTCAAGAGGGTGGGGAAATAAGACGAACAACAATAAGAGAAAAAAACTATGGAAGGAAAGGAAAATAAAATAAAGAAGAGGATCAAAATACAGAGGAGACATGAAATGTTGTTTAGCTCACTAAGCCTCTGGGACGTCCTGTGTGTTTAGTTCTTTCTTATTTTGATCTGATTTGTGACAGGAGAGCAGACCAGTACAAAACCAGCCATTGCGCTGCTGGGTGCCTGCTGTGGAAGTATGTGCTCACCTTCCGTGACTGAAAAATCAATCTGGACTCTGGACTAAATGCTATTGCACTCTCTTGTGTTAAATTGTTTGATCACAGAGAAATATCAAAACTCTAATGAGAAGCTCGGCCAAGAAGCACCTTTTATTGAGAGGAAGTGTTTACACAAACTTATTAATACTAATTCCATTGAGGGCTGTGAGACACCGAACCAGCATCAAAGAACAAGATGTCATTAAGACCGACTGCTGTGACGCCTCACGTTTTCTTCATCTGGGCCAAAAAGTGGCACAACATAATTCGCTATACGAGAAATGAACCTACTGTTTTCACACTCTTGCTTACCACAGACGGCTTATAGCTACTTTCAATAGGGAATATATTTGATGATATGTTGTAAATGGTTGGCATCCAATTGTTTTCTTGTGTAGTGAAGGTAAGCTGCACAGCCAATCTGAGTGGTCTATCTCACTTATAGGTCCATTTAATACCTATGGTGTGGACACACCCCAAAAACTAGGCAGAGAGACACTGAACAACTGACTGTTGGTTGGTCCAAGCACTCAGAATTTCTACCACCAGTATTGCAGCTGGAATAATAGCTGGGGCAATTCAAGCTTGAATAACTCCTGCCTGAAACAAACAATAAGCAACTGCATTGTAAAAGATTGATGAAAAGTCTAAAATACAAGACTGTGCACAGAAGAGAGGTCTTAAGTTAGAAAGAGAACTTTGTAGAGCTCTCAGCTTCAGAGATCACTAACGCATGGAGCACTAACACAAAACAATCATTTTTAACATTAGAGTATGTTAGAACTAGAATTTACATATCTGAATGTTATTTTCTACATATATTGATATTTCACAATATACCAACCATAACTAATCATATGGCTACTGCCAATCATAGACACAGTCATAATATTCCCCTACAACCTTTCATTCACACTGCTATGGCACTAACAGTGTGTGCTAAAAAAGAAAAGAAACAGGTTTCTTAGGAGTTTTAGAAAAAGTGATACCCAGGCCTGAAAACCACATCAGAGTTTCAGGGCTGCAGCAGAGTTAGCTCTTCCTTCCTGTTTATGAGCAGAGTTGTGCTTGTTAGCCCAAAGACAGTGGATACCTGCCAAGCAAACCTGCAATATGGGACAAGTCTGTGGCCCAAATGCTGCTGGGAGGTATGTGAGAAGAGGAATTGTATTTGCTGAAATCACACTAGGCCTGCTTGGAAGTAGGCTTGTAAGGAAAGATCTGGACCAAAAACTTTGCACCATGGAGTCACCCAGTTGCCTGCAAAGCTAGATATCACCCACTGAAAAAAATGCTTTATTTAAACCTTCTAGGCATGTGGCCCATTCTCATATCCAGAACTTAAAAACTGTGAGAAACACGGGTTCCACAGGTTAACCTAACTGCACGTCTTCCTTCAGGGACGAAGCCGGAGTAAAAAAAACACGCAGACCCAGGGAACACATGCAAACGCCACTCATAAAATACTATAAACATACTGGCTGGAGGGATGAGTATGAAATCCCAATGTTGAGGAGTCACTTAAGGTAAGTGACTCAGCTTCTACTCTATGTTAGCTGGTCATGCTAATAACAGCAAACGAGCACACTTTTACTGGTACTTTTGCTTTGCTTCCTATTTTTGCTGGTGTAATTCTGCTTTAGGAAAAGCCAACTCCTCAACTACCACTCTTGTTAGAGCCTCATGCACATTTTCACAACATGTAGAGAAATCCTATGTGTGACAGAACCTATAGTTAGAAACAATTGTTAAGCTATGACTGGAGAATGGCTACTTGGGGGAATCATGCTGCAGCCACTGCTGGTGTCCCTCCTCTCTCTGGGTCTGATGAAGCCAGGAACAGATGGACTTTAATTATATCCAGGTCCAACTATCTTCCTTTTCAAGCTATTTAGCATAAAAAAATTCTTCAGGTAAGTTTTCCTTGGGTCAGTGTGGGATTCGGACCAGTGCAGACTTATAGGTCAGGTCCCACAGTATGTGTTACAACTTAGTGTTCAATCACATTGTGCTGCCAAATCCTGAGCGTCCAGTTCAGAGTCATGTTCCAGCCGCTGACCTATTCATACGACCACAACGCCAAGAGCAACATACAAAACCAGCTAATCACACATGCATCGTGTCCAAAAACACAAATGTGAAACAGCAGTGGACGAGACAAAAGCACAGTGGCAGCTCTGTAACGATGCTGTCCTGGAAAAAAGTGCATGAGCTGGTTTTTAAGCACTTAAAGCAATTAGTGCAGAGGACAGAGCCAGCTGAGCCATTGATTACTGTTATTTATAAACCTGACAGCACCCTGATGGGGAGACAAAACCTACGCTCTCCATCTTTTCTCTGCTGCTCATCCCTCACTCATTCTATCCCCACCTCTGTCCACCTTTCCTCACATCTTCCCGTCTCAATCTCCTCCTCACTCTCGTCCTTTATTCTCCTTTTCTCTTAATCCTCCCTCTGAGTAGAGTTCAACATTCATCATATTTGCTTCTCTTTCTCTCTTCTTGGCCTCGGTTTCTTTCTGATCACTGAACTGCATACTAGCTTTACTGTTTTAAAGGAAAAAAGGGAAAGGAGAGTGGAAAGCTGAGTAGGAGAATTCCTTCACAAACAAAGAAAAAAATGTATTTCTCCCTTTTTTATGACAAGCCAATACTCCCTTAGGTCTGGCCTTTGGCCTCGGACTAGTCTGGGAATGGCATGAGACAAAGCAGCAAACAACAACAGCCCCTCACACAAGCTTGGACATTCTTAGGAGATTGTCTTGCATGCAGGTATGCCTGGATAAGTGTCACAGAGTGGGAATGGCAGCCTCTAATCTATTCCCAGGCTCTGGAGCCAGCAAGCCGGCAACAAGGGGGGCATTATGGCCAGGCACTGGTTGGCTTTGTGTGCCCCAGAGGGTCTACGTCTGGAGGTAGAGAAGAAAGTGCAGGTGCGTTAGAAAGCACAGGTTGAGATGTAGATGTGAATGACTATGTAAGGGGGTGTGTAATGGGCTGGAAGAAAAAGAGAGAAGGATCAAGGAAGCATGTGCAGAATTTCAAAACAGGATAAAAATATATCGCATGGGAAAAGTTGTGCTTCACTGATCAGGAATATGTATGAATGGAAACAACAGCAGAAATGATTAAAGCAGCTGCTCTGCTGAAAGCTATGCTTTGTGTTTTTACATGCTAATCAATAAATTAAAAGATTCTTGTTGCAAAATAAAAGATTGTACGCCCCCCAAAAAATTTAAGTCACAAATATTCAATTAAACTATAAAGTGACTTGAATATGTTTTAATTATCTGACATTATTCTGTATTTTTCCTAAAACACCAATAACAGTTTAGCACTACTGTCATTGCTTTCTGACTTCCTGTTCACCAGAAACCCTTAAATCAGGTCAGTGGTCACTTTATCAGGTATATGTGATAATCTTATTCAGTAATTCTACTACAGTAAACATATGAAACAATTTAACATGCTTGAATAGATGTTTTAATAGTGTGAGTGAATTGTTATAGTTTTGGAATTCCACAGCTGTATTTTTGTTAATTCATTTAGATAATTGAATTTAGTTTCTTTGGGCTTTTTATAGATTAAAGCTGCGACAACCTGTACTAACGTTCTGCTGGGTGAGCTTCTGGTATTTACAGTCTCGGCATATGATACTATGATATACACTGTTCTCATAAAACAGTGTCCTTAACCAAATGTTCCTTTGTGGAACACATGACAGGAAGACAAGACATCACTGAGACTTAAAAACACAGGATTAAAAAAAGGACTAAGCAAAATTGTGAGTGGAATTAAAAATAACAAGGAGAAGCACTAATTGGTGACTAGATGCAGCATCAGTTACTGGATATCAACACCTGCACCTGTATATGTGTCAATTAGAAAGGCTTTATTCTTAAAATAGCAAGAGAGATCACAACAGATCAAATCAGGAAGAGTGCTCATTTACAGACACACGACCACAAACAATATTTGTAAGACAGGAAAGACATCAAAAAGAGTAATCTAGAATTCAGAATGGAAATATCAGATGATCAGTTTTACCTCTTACTATGAAGCATACAGTCTACACACGCAAATGGTCCCAAGAGGATTCATTTTATTAACCCTATATCTTTGCTCAAGCGCCAACAGCTGGTTAAACTTCTAGTTCTAGTACAGATGTTCATGAGCCAATAAACTTCATGATCAGTGGATTATGAATGGATTATGCATATTCATGAAATCTTCACACAATAACTCATACTGACAAACTGAAAACATTATTTTTCCATATCTTGATCTGGTGGACCATGCTTGCCTTGGTGTCTAGAGCATGACTGGAGTCCTCCTGTGGTCAACTCATATGAATGGACATACAGTAGTTTAGAAAGGCAGACGTGTAACTATAATTACATCTCACACTGCTTATCAGGACACGAAGTATAAGTAATTCTGTGAACAGTAATTTGATTTAAATGCCATAATGACCAATATAAAAATACATGTATTGATACACAATTTTATACAGAATTGGTTTGTTCTTGTTTTAATTTTATTTTGTTTTAGGTAATTATTCTATGAAAAATGAACAGACCATCTTCCTGTATCTGTTCAAACTGCAACCAGCTGTGATAAACTATGAATTGTTTTACTTGGCCTAAAAACATGACTCTCACATCTTCATGCAAATATTCCCGAGACAAAGAGGAAAGAGGCAGAGACCGAGGTAAAGACAGCAGTTGTGTGGCAGCGCTCTCACACTTGTCACCATCAAAGGTCACAGTGACAGATCTTACATTTCTCAAGCTCTTTCATCCCTGTACCACTTCCTCTTCCCTCTGTCTCCTCTCAAAGTTGAGCTTCCCTGTGTAAGTGCGCATATTTGTGTGTGTGTGTGTGTGTGTGTGTGTGAGAGAGAGAGAGAGAGAGAGAGAGAGAGAAAGATAGAGAGCTGCAAACTTTTCAGTGCATGTGAATGTTGAGAAGAGTGGGAACAGAGATGAGTGTATGTGTGTCTGTCTTCCTCTGTGTGTGTGTGTGTGTGTGTCAGAACAGGGAGATGAGAGTAGTGTAAGCTGTCATATTTCAGGTGCAGTGCAGGTTCATGCTGAGGTTAGACTTTTCTCAGGGGTCTGGTGAACCTGCGAGAGAGAGAGAGATCTAAAAAAACGCAAGGAGAGGAGAAGATGAAGAGATTAACACTGTCCACACACTGGCATCCTACCAACTAACCGTCCCAGTAGGCATAGTGTATGGCTGCATTCACTTGTATGAATGTGTGCTTTCTCAGGAAACATTAAATTCATGCAAGGCCATCCAATATCTCGTCACTAAATACCTAACTCAAGCAATTAGTTGTGAAACCTTTCTGTTAATAGCTGCTTCTTTTACAGTTAGATTTTATTTTGATAATTTCATACTCAAATGATTACTGACAATGCAGCCATGATTCTTTCTACATGTTAACTGCTGTCAAATATCACACGTCGTGAAAACATTTTGTCCAAAAAAAGTTCAGAAGCAAGAAAAGATGTTGCATTGTATGACGGTTCTGATGTTCAGATGAAGTAATGAGTTCAGTACTTAGGCACCTGAATACCAGAACACAGCTGAAGGATCAGCTTTTAAGAGCAATGCTGTGGTAAATGCTAATTCTTCCTAGCATATAGAAAGTAAACAGCAGGAACATGTTGACGCGTGCTGATAAAAAGAAAGGTTCATAAAAGACTGTGTTGAATTTACAGAAGCTAATCAGAAGTTCAGTTCTTTAAATGGCCAGAGAATTTCTACAGCTGTCGAATCGAAATGAGCTGTTTGGATTTATGACCTTCTTGTCATGCATTTCGAGGGGAAGCAAACAGTACAGTTTAGACTGAAAACTAAACTGTGTTTTCATTGTTTAGTCACCATTGTTTCAGTGTTTTTATTTCCTGCTGTATCATCAGGTGCAGATGGCTGATTGCGACAAGTCATTTGACGACAGGTGGCGTTAAAAGAGCATTGTTCAATGAATGTTGATTCAATGAATGTTCATTTTCCCATGAACGGTAACAAATCAGTTTCCAACTTTGAGCACCAAAGGCTTCCTTTGCTCACTCTGCTCAGCTGGTTGGGGTTCAGTGTCGAGTATACAGTGTGAGACTGTCCCTGTAGAAAGATCACCAAAAGTGGAGGTATCTTTGGTTTGACATGTGACCTGAAGTAAGTGCTGGACCACTAAATACTACATGCTATATTGTGTTATCAACACTGTGTCTATTTGGACTGGTTGAAACCTAGCTGTTGCAGCTGAATTTTCCTATAGACTCCTTTACATTGTGAGGTTTTTTGGTGGGTGGGTCTAGCTAGAGACAAAAGAGGCTCCTGGACCCGTTCTCTAACACCAACTATGAATTTTTTTTTGGCTTGTATTTTAACAATGTCTCAATGAAATACAACTGTATTTGAAATGTACAGTCACTAGTTCTATAGGACCGGGAGTGTTATTTAAAAAGTTAACCAGTTGGACTGGATTTCCTGACGTGCTCACTCAGTGATGACCTACAGCGGTCAGACATGAGATGCCTGTAACTACATCACCTACTGAAGATTACTGTGCTGACGAATTAAATAACTTAATCATTAATCGTATACCAACTGATACAGCCAGTAAAAAAAACGAAGACAACTAAGGTTACACAAAAAGAACATGGACAGTGCTTTTCAGCTTTGAGGTGATGCTCGTGTTTTTACTGCACATTTTATATCAGGTAAGAAATGTTAGGAGGAACAACATTACCTTAGATGATCTTACTCATAACATTCTAGGTGCATTTGTTATCTAATGAGCTAATATTAACTTACAGTAACTATTTGCCTTTAGCTTTCCTCTGTTTTGCCTGCAGCTACTACTTTGATGTAATCATGATGTTGTAAAGGGATCTAATCTGGTGGCTGGTGATGTACGGTGGCAGCTTTGATGACAAACCGACCATCACCTCTCGTTAGTATAAAATAAAGGCATCCTGCTGATGCAGACTATAAAGAGTCAGGACTTTGAATTTAGTGGATTCATTACAGCTATAGAGTAGCTAGAATGTTAGCATAGATTCCTGTCCGCAGGAGGCTAATACTGGTCGGAGGATTCTGCGTCCTGCTCTTGAGATTTGCTGAAGCATTTAATGTAGTTGATCCAAAACTTTACTGCAAACTTGCAGTTTGTATTCTCTGTGTACTTTGTCAGTTCATTTAGTCCATTAAAAAGACATTACAGTCCCACATTAACATTGCTGTACAAGATGTCTGTTTTTCGTCCTCTCCCTACCCAATAGATTTGCAGTCTAATAATACTAAAATTGCTCATAAATGCTTGTTTCTTTAGGGGCTCATTGTAACAACAGAGAACATGAAAATTAAGTAATTAGAGAAAAGAATTGGCAGCAAGGTTTGAATTTGGGTGTCTACCCTGTGATTCACAGTTGACAAAACACTTTGAACTCAGTGTCAATGTACTCACATTTCATTACTTACTTGTTAAGTTGTGCTTTTTTTGTGATTCTTGCTTCTGCTATGAAATTTCTAAACAATTTCAAATGTTCACATAATAACACAATTGTTTCATGATGTCTGTGTCTAGCGAAAGCAACACAAGAGAGTCACAGGTTGTGGTTTTAGTTTAACAGTGGTTTGACTAGATTTTCAGATTTTCTCAGGTATAATGTGACGGAGGGGCACTTACTTTTATTATTATTTGCTATTTGTCTGCTCCATCAACCTTAAGCTTGTTTCTTTGTATGGAAAATAGAACTGTCTGATGGTTTAATTAAACACATCAAAGTGTTGTATTGATCTGTGAGACATAAAGTAAAAGTAAAGTCAGGTCATTCATATATTCTTTGCCACATGAGAGTGATTTTGCTAATGACATCAAGGGATACGTGGGCGCTAAAGCACACTGGCTTAATGAAGAATGCCTCCATCTAACCAGGACTTTAACCCACTCATTGTAATTTTTCTGTATGTGAGCACATACACACACAACAAAATCCTCAACTTGTTATTCCTCAACAACATACTGACCCGTCACACGGTTGAGAAAAAAAAACTAATTTGCTGCAGGCTTTGCTTTCTGAAAGGTTTTTCCATTTTGTATTTGTCCATTTTGCTCTATCTACTGTTCAGGAAATGAGGAAATAATATGCTGTGCATTTTTGAAAATAACCGATGGATTTAGAATTGAATTGTCTACCTTATTTTTCTCTTCTTGCATTAGTATCTAGTTTTTAAGTTTGCTTCTGACATTAAAGCGTCACTAACCCGTATTTGTATTTCAGCTGTAGATTACTACAGCTGAAATCTTTAGGAGCCTTTAACCTGTTCTAGCTCATTATTTTATATCTTACCAACCATGTGTTTGACTGGCAGCAGTTTCAGATAAACTAACTGAACAATTTCTCATAGATCGATCTATAGCAGCAATAATTGTTTCCTGTATGACTTTTTCAGTTTCTCACACAGTTAGAGGAATTTTGGCCCATTCTTCTTTATAACATAGCTTCAGTTCATTAAAGGTTATAAGCATTCACATATGCACAGCTCTCTTAATGTCTCACAACACTATTTTAATTGTATTGAGGTCTGGACTTTGACTAGGGCATTCCAAGATCCAAAAATCCTGATTCTTTTGTTTTTCAGCCATTCTGATGTAGATTTACTAGCTTCAAAACAAAGCCCATCATCCCTCCACCACCATGCTTGACAGTAGATATGTTGCTTGGCATTCAGACCAAACAACTTCACTTTGGTTTCATCTGTCTCGGTCTAGGACATTTTTTCAAAATTCTTGTGGTTTGTACAGATTCAGTTTTGTGAACCTCATTTAGGTTTAAATGTTTGTAGACAGAGGAACCCAAACTCTTTCAAACAAACTGTACTTGTTGAGTCTTCTAATTGTGGTCATGGACTTTAATATCTAGCATGCTCAGTGAGGCCTGCAGGTTCTGAGATGTAGCTCTCGGGTGGTTTTGTATTTCTGGGTGCTGGGACGTCCACTTTGGAAGACTGGTTACTGTCATGAATGAGTTCCACCTGTGAATAATCTTTCTTACTGTAGAACGTTGGACTCCAGATTGTTTGGAAATAGTTTTTTTTAACTTTTCCAACAATAGTTTCTTCAACACCATTGCTTACGTCTTTCTCTCTTGGCATTAACACACACCTGAATGCTCCACACCAGCAAACTGCCAAAACTTCTGGTTTATACATGTTTGCACTATGGTTGGTGGTGTTTAAACTTAATTCTGAGATGCAGATGTAAATGACCGTGACCGATTCATGAATTCCAAAAATCAATTTTATTAGTTAACATAGTGTTGATGGAACGCAAAAGGCAGAACTCGGAGTATATAGTGTTCACATAACGGACAAAATATGGCACAGCGTAAAATGCGACTTTGTGGTGTTATGGCGAGTTCTGTATATGACACCCTTTGTTTTTAAATGACAAACTCTATCGTAACTTTTGCGCTGTGTTATTCATCTTGGAGCCGAAATACAACGTGCACAATGATCTTCTGTTACTAACACAGTGATGCCTGTAAGTCATGTAATCACTAAACATAGTAGGTTTTAGCTGTAATATCTGCGTTTTGTCATTGTAACTGTGTGTTTTATCACTGACAAGTAATCAGTTCTTTTTGTTACTTTTGTATGAAAGCTTTGTGATTTAATTGCTTATTGCACATATAGAAGGACATTGATCAGAAGTGTTCATTTTTATGTTTAGATTAGAATTAGAATTAGAATTAGAATATGCTGAAGTCTGTATTAATTTACTACAAGTATGTTGCCATTAGCAGCCTGCTACAGACACACTTTACTGTTAGTTCAATGCTGGCAGATTTAACCTTTCAGTTTTGCCATGTCTTTGTGTTTTTGTTTTTTGTTTAATTAATAAATGTTATTGGAAGAAATTAATTATGGATCACTACAAATGCTTTGCTTTGAAAGTACCAATACTAACAAAGTGAGAAAAAAATCCTGTATAAAAAAAAATCATCAGAATGCTGATAATTGTTATATAATTGCATCCTAACCCCCTGAATCATAATCGAATCAAATCATGAGGGGCCTAGAGATTCCCACACCTAGTGTGCACACATGCTGATGATCAAATAATCAAGGGCTGATGACTGGCAGCACCTGGCTGCAACGTACCCCCTTAAATCCTATTGAAACAGTAAGGGGGCATTTTATTCCAGCTGCATGTTCTTTTCTGATTGGCTTCATTTTTGTTAAATTAATAAAGGCACGGTAAAAAAAACTTGTATCTTGTTCATCTGAAGTTGTAGTTACCTAATACTACCCACTACGATTTGATTAGATGATTATAAAGATCGTTTTTATTGTTTTCATACACACACACACACACACACAGAATTATAAGAGGGAGTATCATTTTCACAGGACCGTAGAGTCGATTCATCAGAGCTTTCCGCTAAAGACAGCTAGAACCTGTGGCTGGAAGCAAAGCTGATACGATTGGAAAAACTTTCCCAAAATGTTGAACTGTTCCTTGAAACTGAGGTTATATAAAATCCAATAAAACATTAATACTAGATATCTGATGAAAATATTTCTAAGGCTTGTAGACAGTGAATGAAGATGAATTGTAGGCATTGTATGAATCCAGATCATATCTGGTTTTTAATTAAAGGCCAATATCGCCCACTGTCAAACCCAATTACAGGTCTAACCCTACTTTAATCCAATCAAATAAAAACGTGTCAATTTACGGAGTTTCACCTGGGGGTGGTTTGTTGGGGTAATGGAACACAACAGAAACTGCTCTGTCTTTGGACCCTCCCTCATTTCATTTAGCTCCCATCAGTAATCATGCCTGTGTGGTATTATGGTATTTGCGTAGAAAAGAACTCCGGCTGGAGCATCCAATTAGCAAACCAACAAAACCAACACAACCTGTCACAGTGGATTATCCCGAACCTCCCCTCCACCCCTCCCACCAACACCACCCCCTCTTTCACATCTCATGCTGGTTTGCTCCACCACCCTATTTACATTTTTATTGGCCAATTATCTCCCTCTCTCCCCAGTCTGTCTGGGAGCAGGGCGCTCACTAATAGGGGGAATCTCAGCCGTTCTCTAATTGAAAGACTTTCTGGGGATTATAGAGAGGTCAGAAATAAAGTTGTTTTCAGAAATCATAAACATAAGCCTTTTCTCTCAATCTGTTGAGGAATATTTATTTTTTCCAGCAGCTGTTTATCATTGCAGGACTGTTTTTTTCTCCCAGAGTAGAGGGGCTTATCTCTCCACTGTGAATACTTTAAGTCGGGACTGTGGAGCTCTTATTACCAACGGGGAGGGACAGAGGGATGATGGGACTTTCAGATGGGTTGAATTAGCCTTGCATGTGCCGCTCGCTATTCTCTTCAATCTTTCATGCCTGTTATGTATCATGATGTTGTAATGCAAAGGTCTGACAACCCTGAGACAGTGAAGCCTCACACAAACACGCCACTCGTGCTATCCATCGCTGCATGCCTTGAAGGATGATCCCGACACAAGGGTGCAGGATCCTTTTGCATGATACTGTGGATTTTTAATTGGTTGGTTTTATTCACCAGATGCTTTTTGCACAAGGAGACAAAAGCTGAAGTGCGTTTGCTGCTCACTGGGTCCCTTGGTTTTTGGAACAAATGCTAACAGCACTAACCAGATGTTATTTAAGGGCACCTGGGGGACAAACTTTAAAGTGTTTGCCACCACACTGTGTCTGCTGAAGACAAATAACTAAGTAAAGTTCAGGATTTCGAGCTAACTCTGTAACAAATTGTACTCAGGTGAGCCACAGATTTGGAAACAGATCTTTGCGGCTGTATAAATAAACGACTTTGTACTGTTTTTGGTATGCTCTGCACCTGACATACCTGGTATGAATCCTAGGCAATAGGGAGTATACTAAAAGTTTTTCTCTTTTTGAGTAGAGCTAAGGTGCATTAAATCATCTTTAAACACCTCTTCCAGCAGCAGTTTTATTTAAAGTCTGTTTTATTGGACAGGGAGGGAGAGAGGAAAGATGGGAGACAGGGGATGACACGTGAAAAAGGTCATGGACCACATTCAAATCCATAATGCACCAGGAAGGCCAGGACTGGGTTAGAGCCAGACGCCACTGGGTGCCACCTACGCCTCATATAAGATGACCTACATTGTATTTAGACCCTTTCTGTCTGTGGACATTTCAATCTGTTGTAGATTTAAATTAAATGAAAGATTAGACAATTTTCTTCATCTTCTATACCGCTTAATCCCCGCAGGGGTCACGGGGGTGCTGGAGCCTATCCCAGCCAGCTTACGGGCGAGAGGCGGGGTACACCCTGGACAGGTCGCCAGTCTATCGCAGGGCACAATTTTCTCAATAACCAATTAAATTCTAAAATCTCTCATTCCAGACACAGGTTTCTCAGTAGCCTAAAATTTACCACTCCAATTGCCACTTAAGGTGTGTGTGTGTGTGTGTGTATGTCAGTCAACAGCGTAATGGTGTAGATTTTCTTAAGATTTTAGCCTGTGGTGCATACCATTAAAGGTTACTGTGATTAAAAAATGGTTGAGAAACAGTTCAGCCAACAAAAACAATGTGACATTACATTGCAGCTGTTAAATGGGTCATATTATGCATTTTGTGGTTTGATGTTACATATATACTATTGTGAAATGTGGTGCCCACATTATACATGGTCAGAGGCCCAAAGCTTGATGTGACTGTGTTTTTGCGTGCTGGCTGGCATGTCTAGCAGGCTATTTCAAAATGCTATATACCTTGATGTCGACCTGTATGAAGTCCATAAATGGCTATCCATTTTAAGCAGTGTCCTGTCCACCCTCTCAGCTTTGCTGCCATAGTCCAAGAGAGTTTCTGCAAGAATATCAACCTCTGCAATAACACCTGAACCACTACCAGCAGTGTTTGACACAATAGCACTTAGCACTGGACAGCAGCCCCAGCATTACCCTTTGTTAAAGAGCCTTGCAAAAACATATAACTTGTTTATGCACATTTTTAACTTTCTGGGGCTGACAAATAAGCTGGACAGGTCACCAATCCATCACAGGGCCACATATAGACAAACAACCATTCACACTCTCATTTACACCTATGGGCAATTTAGAGTCCCCAGTTAACCTGACTGCACATCCCACAATGTGGGAGGAAGCCAGAGTACCCAGAGAGAACCCACACAAACAAGGGGAGAACATGCAAACTCCACACAGAAAGACTCTGGGTCGAACTTTGGGAATCAAACCCAGAACCTCCCCGCTATGATTGCAAGGAGGTGTTAACCACTGCACCACCGTGCCACCCACGTCCAAATCACTTTACCTATTTAAGATATCGTAGTAGCCAGACAAAACCCCATCTAACCCCTATTTCAACTTGTGTCGAAAGTACAGACTTCAAGCCCTATGCTTCTAGAAAATGATGATAGGCCAAGTACAAAAAATATATACGTAAGTAAGTAAGCAAAATAGGTGCATCTGGCGATGCATTTCCCCGAATATTTTCATCATTTTTGCCTCTGCCCAACGTTACTTCTGAGAGACTCTGACTCCCACTTAAAAGATGTTCTTTTATATCTCTCAGTCACTTACTGGTTTGTTGCTAATTAACATAATTAGTTTTTCCAGTTCTTCCTTGTTAGTACCACTTACTTTGAAGCCTCTGTCCCAACTTTTTTTTTAGATGTGTTGCTGCCATCAATTCAAAATGACCTTATTTTTTTCTTAAAATGGTAAATTTTTTTCAGTTTAAACATTTGACATGTTTTCTATGTTCCATCGTGAAAATAATATGAGATTATCAGTTTTGCAAACGATTGCATTTGTTTTTATGTAGATTTTATGCAGCGCCCCAGCCTTGTTGGAATTGGAGTTGCATATACAGTGTACAGAGTAATGCTACAGAGAACATACAAGAGCAGGTAATTCTATGTGGTCAACAAGTTTTGATCACAGAAACTCATACAAAATAAACACATGCAAATGTCCGCTTGTACTTTGACCAGACTCTCTTTTTCCTCATGATTCTGCTGAAATAAATCAGATCAGACTCAAAACTAATGCTAGGTGAAAGTGCTCAAGCAATTTACCGTTGCACTCCCCTGAAATTGGTATATAATTGGTGGATCACAAGGAGATAATAAAGACTCTGCGTGGTGAAAATAAAACTATTGACATGTTTGTGCAATAATCAGCATTGTGTTGTTTTCCTGTACTCTGCTGTTGTCCCTTGTGGATGTGAGTGTTTGTGTGTGAGAGAGAAAGAAACAGGGAGCAGGAAGAAAGCAGAGAGAGACAGAATAGAAGAGCAGAAGAAAAACATGTAAGTGAGTAATAAAAAGTGTGTGTGTCTAAGGTTGTAGAGATTGCTGGCTGAGGAGATAAGTGGACAGAGTTTGCAGCCCAACAAACAACAGCCATGAGAGGAGCGGAGAGAAGAGGCTCTTGGGTAAAGACGCGTGCTGCACTTAAGAACCAATTACCCACCATGTACACATCTCCTCCACCTCCTACCCCCCATTCCTCCACTATCTCTCCCTCTATGCTTTCCAGCGTGGCACTCATCATAGTTTAATGGTCCATGGGGACTCCAAC
>OMLM01012591.1:3748-27109 GCA_900302695.1 Helostoma temminkii
TCAGTGATGGTCTGGGGAGGCATTTCCTTGGAGGGCCGCACAGACCTCCATGTGCTAGCCAGAGGTGCCCTGACTGCCATTAGGTACCGGGATGAGATCCTCAGACCCATTGTAAGACCATATGCTGGTGCAGTGGGCCCTGGGTTCCTTCTGATGCATGACAATGCTAGGCCTCATGTGGCTGGAGTGTGTTAGCAGTTCCTGTATGATGAAGACATTAATGCTATGGACTGGCCTGCCTGTTCCCCAGACCTGAATTTAATCGAGCACCTCTGGGACATCACGTCTCGTTCCATCCACAGATGCCATGTCGCACCACAGACTGCAGATCAGGAGCATGCCCAGATGTTGTAGGCAGTGCATACAGCCACGTGGAGGCCACACACACTGCTGAGCCTCATTTTGAATTGTCTTGAGGAATTTTTACAGAAGTTGGATCAGTCTGTGATCTAGCTTTTCCACTTTTATTTTGAGTATGATTCTGAATCCAGACCTCCATGGGATAATGATTTTGAATTTCCAATGATCATTCCTATGATATTTTGTTCTCAACACATTCCACTATATCATGAATAAATATTTTCAACTGGAAGATTTCATTCATTGAGATCTAGGATGTGTTGTGTTCCCTTTATTTTTTGAGCAGTGTACATTGACTATGATACATAGTGTATGTATGTGTATACAGAGAACATAGGTACTCACCACAATAACCTCTGGTGTTGCTGTGAAGAAGAAATACAATAGCATAAATGAAGGAAGTTGCTGCAGTGATTTATCATTGTGAAAATGTGGGTTTAGGCATATCAATGTACATTAGTGAGCCGGCTAATGGCAGATAAGCTCTTACCAGACGTTCCTGGCTCTCCAGGTATTCCCTTGTCTCCTTTGTCTCCTTTAGCTCCATCTGAATCGTCCCTTATCTCTGACTCCTAAACAGACACGACCACACACATTACCATAACACATCTGCCTTCTAGACAGTGCTAAATACGGATGAAATTCATTTCGAATTCAAGCCATGCATCCGTAAAGTTGTGGGTTATATAATGACACAAATGTCAAAGATTAAAACATTGGTGTCAGTGCTTCGAAACACCTGTTATCAAATGTTAAAATACAGTCAGAATACAGGTTAAAGCTTTACAAAACACATCCGAGTTCATTAATGATGATCTCTTATTTTATCATGTAGGAATGTTTTAGATTAAAGTGACGTCTGCTAGATCATGTCACGATGGATTCCTTGAACATAAAAAAATGGCAAAACTATTTTACACCCATACATTGCATGTATTTGTAATAACTGTTTCTCTGTGTGTGGTCCTTTAGTGTCTCTTGATAGTCTTTTTGTGATTGTTTCACGTGAGGTCATTTTGTGTTTTCTTACTCTAAGTCCACTTAGGGATTATTTTTCATCTGACTAAGGTCATATTGTTTTACCTAAGTCGTTCAAACAAGAAATGACCAGTCAACCAAAGACATCCGCAAATAAACAATGACTTTTAGAAATAAAGTGAAAGTGTATAGATTTGAGTCATGAGCTTTTCACCACAGGTAAAAGTATCAGAGGTGAAGAAATAGGAGCCAATTCCAATCAGAGTTCTTCAACTCTTCAAGTCCAACCAACATCCGTGGGTTGAATTTAAAACTATGCTTATCCAGGACGTTGCTATTCAGTCTAACAATGATAATGAATTATTTTACTGCCAAGAACATTTGTGTAATCCCTGCATAGTTTAGCTGATTGGAATTCAACCAAGAAAAAGAAACGATAGCATATCAAAGGCCACAGACAAGACTTAAGACAGAAGACTGTGAAGCAGAATCCTCAAACCCATGAACAAACACTACGTACTGCATCAATCTGACAAAAAAAGACCAGAATTTGGTTTATTTCACTTTCAGTACAGTCAGTCGTATCATTTTAGGAATCACTTCTCTACAGCTGAACTGAAAGTGATTTGGAACCAATATTTTATGTACAGTAGATGGATGGGTAGAAACAGTTTTCATTTATTGTTTTCCTCCCTGTCATCCACCTTCCTCTTCTCTGAGATGATGAGGAGGACAAGCACAGACAAGACAAGCAAGATTTAAACCTTGACCCCTTCAATTTGAATGTAAACCCAACCACAGACAGTTAAGAGAATGAAGTACAATCTGTATACAAGACAATGTTAATGCCTGAGGAACTGAGGCCAGATCCACAGACATGAAGCATTTTAACAGATCATTAGAACCGTAAGGATGGGTGGAAAAATTTAAAGGCATTAAAAGAGAGGGGAGGAATGGGATGCTGTTTGTAGCCAAGACCATAGAGGCGCCATGCTGCTACAGCCACACACCAGTTGAACCACTGGATGGTCTGATTTCAAACTGAAATAGACCAATCAGATGGTTTGACTCAGACTTACTCGTCCCTTTTTGCAGTGCGGTCTGGGGCGCACAGGAAACACTGTCTTTAGGATTCAAAGAAGAGCAGCGTAATCAAACTCAATGCTTAAAACTTCATAAGATTCAGGGTCAGAAGACAGACAACTAATAAAAAAAGCAAACATACACATGCACGCACTCAGTGGGTTTTTTTTTTCTTATGTGAATTATATGATGACAGCGTTTTTATTCCAATGCATTCCAATGTATGTTTGTAAAAAATTTATGTTGTAATTTAAAGCCTTCTAAAGTCAGAATTTAACCAAATGTTGTACAAAGCAGATTTACTACATGCAGCCACAGGCTCCTACTTACTCCATTCAGACCAATTATTCTTCCTGGGGGTCCAGGTGGGCCAGGAGGTCCTGGTGGTCCCTGAGATGGAAAGAACACGATGTGACATGATGAGAACAGAGTGCATGGTCTGCAATGAGCCTCTAAGTGTTTTAGTGTTCGAATGAAATGTTCTGCAGAGCTGATATCTGAGGACTGTAGTGATAACTTTCTACTGATTATAATAATGTCAGATTTTTTATCTAATTAATACTTTTAATAATTAATACTTTATGAATCCCCTTGGGGAAATTCTTTGTGGACAGGCTGGCCTTTTGAGGCACCATCTGTTAGGGGTACAGTGTCTTGCCCAGGGACACTTCGACATATGGCCCGGAATTGGGGATAACAGGAATCAAACTACCAACCTTAAGTTTGTAAGCACAATCTGGTGCTACAGCGTGAAACACTGCGATTAAGTTTTTAATAACTAAAATGTAAGGACTGCTTCCTCTTACTGGTAGACCAACTGAATCTCCTCTATCGCCTTTCCTCCCAGGCATGCCGGATCGTCCCTACACAAAGAGAAAGAATGAAACACATCAGTGTTTGTACTCTGTACAAATGCACCAAATTGACTGAATAGCCAAGTCAATAAGTCAATAATAATAAGTCGATAATATTTACTTTAAATATGGATGGGTGAATGGATGAGTAAATGACAGTAATAGAACTATACTATAGTTCTGTACTATAAAAAGTACTCACTGGGCGACCAGGGAAGCCATATTCTCCTTTTTGTCCAGTGGGTCCAACTGGGCCCTGTTATCAACACAACAATAAATTAAATCAATATAGTTTTCTTACAGAAGCAATCAAATTGTTAGCAAGAAATATAAAGCAATATATAAAGCAATAAATATAGATATTACTATTCTATTACACAAACTCACCGTGTGTCCAGGTGGTCCTGGGAACCCACGGTCACCCTATAAAAATACAAAGGTAAGCCTATTTGACCAGCATGTGACAGGACCATTAGTCACGCATTTGTTCTCATTGTATGAGATACATTTTTTGTACACGGTCCTGATAAATAAACTTATTAATGTAGAGTTCCCTATTGTATTTCAAAGACTCCTTGCTACAGGTTCAAACAAGTTCACAAAACCCCAGATTTGGTTCCTATTCAAGTTTCCAAAAAGCACTGAGCTCCACTGTATTTATTAGTGTTTAGAATCTACAGTTACAGATGGATTTTTGGTATTTGGCATTTGGTATAGTGTTACCATAGTTACAAAGGCCTGCCAGAAGTTCATAACACCTCAAGCTGTGAAGTTTTATGAAATTATAACAACCATAAAAGCTGCACCAGAGATGCAGTCATTGGGGTCAGTGGTGTTATACACACACTACATCACTTTGATGTCTTTAACCTTAGGACAGTGAGAATTAGTCTGTGAGTCAGATCAAGGATGACTTGTCTGATACCTTAATGCCTTTGGGCCCCTGGGGGCCTCTTGGTGCAGATAAGATAGATCCATCAGCAGCAATGGTCACCCCTGGCTCTCCCTTTTCCCCCTGTTAATGCAATGAAATTAAATTTAAAGGTGTGACCACAAGTTACTCTGATTACTCTGATCAGTAGCATCCAGTGTATAATGAAAGTGTACAAACAAGACATGTCCTTTATAAAATAATCATTTTACATTAACTTTTTTTTTTTCTTAATTATTATGCATTCAGCGGCAACAAAAGGTAAATGAAGCACATTCGTACTCAGTTATTAGACTAGATTCCACCTACTCATGCCAACAGATGTTTAGATGGTGACATAATATTTGTTCAGCTCCGTCATGACTTTGTGTTCTAGTTCTCACCTTGAGCCCTGGTGGCCCCTGTACACCTGTAGGGCCTTTGTCTCCCTTAGGTCCTCTGGGGCCCTGGGAAGTGATGAAAGAGCAGCATCTGTAAATCCAACAGCTCGTTGCTTTTGTACGTTTTGAGACCTGGAGTCACTGGTCACTATAAAAACGTTCTATTTCCAAAAGCGCTGCTATTCTTTACCTACCCTGTTTCATCCAGTAGCAACAAAATTCAAAATTGAAAAAAAAATTGTTAGATAAACTTAGATAAACTTCAAATGATTCATCTACTTTACATTCATATCAAATATTCTCTGGAAAATATAACATTATCTGCAAAACGATCTTACAGGAAATCCAGCTCTGCCAGGCAAACCTTCAGGGCCCTGCAACACACAGACACACACACGAATGTGCGAATCATCATTTCTGGTATAGCCAAAAACCACATGCTCAACATAAAGCAAAACTGCAGCTGCGGCAATTCAGAAATGCAATAATCGTGCTACAATAACAGGATTCAACGACGGGATATTATAATAAAATATTTAATTTAATATCTTATTTCTACACACCTTGGGCCCTGGTGGTCCTCTGATCTCACTGAAGTTAAAAATGCCATCTGTGACATTGAGGAGCAGCTGGAGAGAGAACATTTGGGCATTGTCAGATAAGATATGGCATATTAAAAGTTTGAAAATGCAGAGCCATAAAATCTGAGATATGTGTGTGTGTGTGTGTGTGTATGTGTACAGTATATATGTGTGCATACATCCTGCAGATTAATCATAGGTCCAGGAGGCCCGGGAGGCCCAGGTGGCCCTCGGATACTGAGTCCATCAACACCAGGATCACCCTGCAGCACAAATAATAGGATATAAAAAGACATTTATCAAATGAACTTGTGAATAAGATGTTTAAGGCCAAACACACAGGCCATCTACAGTAGGTTATTTAGCCAGACAAAGGATATAAGCAAATAAGAGCATTATAGATCTGTATAACAAGGAATACCAAAAATTATGAAATTTAATATAAAACAGAAAAGGAATAAAGAACATTCAACACAGATTGCTTTTAACAATTTTCTACAATATTGATACATTATGTTTTGATATTTGCAACTTTACCTTAGGTCCTGGGCTGCCCTTTTCTCCTTTGGCTCCCTGTTTGTAAACAGAAATAAAAACTAGCCTGTATGATATATAATATTTAGTCCACCTTGAAGAAACCTCTTACAAATCTATGAATTAATAAACTTCTTTTTTTTTTTTTTTTACAACCAGTCATATCTAATGAGAAAACAACAGCTCTCGGAGCATTTGTGATGATACTTACCCGTGGACCAGGCAGTCCAGCAGGACCCTGAAGACCCTGTGGCCCCGGATCTCCTGGGTCACCCTAAAATCACATGCAATGTAAACAGAGGTAGCACAGATTAATGTTTACAGATACATTACATATATTTTGACAGTGAAATAATTTTGAAGAAAATCCATCATTATCTGCACCTCAAATCATACACAGACAAAATCAGAACCAATGTACCTTCACAGAGAGGCCTGGAGCACCACGAGCCCCATCGTCACCCTACACAAAACATGAGAGAATATCTTTAGGTCACACTGCTAAAAGAGGGATGACACATACGCAAAACACTCTCTGCATTCTACAATCATAATGTGTATATTTAAGAAATCTTCATAAACAGATTACCTTAGGTCCCTGTGGGCCAGGTAGGCCGGGCGGGCCCTGGAAAAAACAAATCAGAAATCCCTTACTGTTATGTACATCTAGTGTACATAAACAAACACACACACACACACCTGTTGGCCTCTGGCTCCAGCTCCAATGAACATGTCAGTCTTCCCAGATCCCTCCATATCCTGAAATATGTTACACTGATGTTACACAACACACTGAAGGTTGTTGTTCATCTTCACTAAATTAACTCATCATAGTCGTATGCCAGTCTGGCTGCCATAAAAACATGTCACCTCTACAAAGAATTTAGCTCCTGGAGGTCCAGGGGGTCCAGGAGGTCCTGGGGGCCCTACTGGGCCTCTCTCCCCTTGGCGGCCACTGGGTCCTTGGGGTCCTGGAGACCCTGCTTTGCCTTCAGGCCCATTTTCACCCTGCAGAGGTAAAGACAAACGTTCTGGTTAGTTAACACTTATTTGTATTTGTCTCAAAACTTCTAGGATACTTGCAAGTATACTATTTAATGCTTCTTGGAACTAAATTGTTTTAGTTTTTTAAAATTATCTTACAAATTAAACTTTTTACAGCTTTTTCCTTTCACAACTCTAGTTTACAGCAAGTATACTTAAATACTACTTTGACTAGACTTTGTCTATTATACCTCTGATAAGTACATAAAAAGTATACTGAAAATATACTTGCTCATTTTAAGTTTAAAAGACCTACACTAATAGTATACTGAATATACTTCTTTTTCGTAAGGGCCATGATGAATAGTGTGAATTACCTTTGGTCCAGGTGGCCCAGGTAAGCCCCGGTCTCCCTAAAGATGTGAAAAAGGAAGAACAAAGACGTATTACCTCTGAACACTTTGTGACTTTGACTTAGACTTTAATGAAGAACGGTAGTAAAGAAGGTGATCAGTCACCTAATCAAGCATGGACACGATTAGTGTGTGTGCACCTGAACAGAATATTATTGGAAAACTAAATATAATGAGCATTGCACGTCTGCAAGTCACTGACTTAATAAAATCCTTATTAAAATACCCAAACTATGCTCATCTGGGTTTGTCCATTGGTGCACTAATATAGTCATTCAAGGATTGTTTGGTTAACTAACATAGCACAATCCGTTTAGATGACCGTTACCTTCTCTCCCACAGCTCCTGGCACACCTGGAGCCCCATCTCTTCCTGCTGGACCCTGGATGCACAAACACAAAGAGACACAAAAACAAAACAGAAATAAGTCAGAAGATATGTTAATTAATACATCATTTAGCCATTGCAAATTCAAAGGTGAAAGTCTGGTACTTTAAAGGAATACTCAGTCAGTTTCCAAAGTTATAAGATCATCCATGCCAAGGCTGCTTTGAGCCACCGCAAGGTTGTTAATGTCAACACATCATGCTTATACTCTCAAGCAGTATGAGATGATGCTGATTTGAAGTTTAAGATGATTGTCATTTAGCCAGTGGCAAGGATGATTTTATAATTTTCTCACCACAAAAGCTAAATTAATTCAAAATTACATGTATTCCTTTAACCAAGAAGCATCAGACACAAGTACAACAATGTCTGTGTACAGTTCTTTGGTACAAACTGACACCATTGTGTACCAGAGGTCTAGACTCAGTTCCAAGGCACACTGAACTGTCTACTGGTAAAGTGTGGCTCCTCAGATTAGTAGCTAATAAAATCCAAATGGGAAACTTTGTCCACTATCGGCAGGATGATGATATTGATGCTGATATCAAATGTCCTGGGAGGATTTTCCTTTTTAGTTTTGAACATAGTGAGTTTTTTTGGCTCTTGTCACCCACAAACCAAAACATGCAAGATGTCTTATGAAGTAAAATTATAATTGAATGACATTTGCAAAGAACATTTGTGCTCTGATGAGAATCATCTGTAATAATCAACAATAAATTAACAATAAAATAAGGACATAGCTGTATTTTTATTGTCTCATTTGTTTACCTTTATCAAGTTTTATGATTTGTGTGTAAATCTGAACTTATATTTCAGCAGAAATAAAGAAACTCTAAGGGGTTCATAAGCTTTCAAGCACCATTGGGTTCTAAGTAAAGTTTGTGTGGTGAGTGATGATGAACTGAGTCATTTTATATTTTGAGTGAAATGTAAGTCCATCAGTATGCCTTGGCAGAGAACTGTCAATATACAGTACTGCAAAAAGAGAAAGTAAAACATCATAGTGCAATAGGCAGATTTGTCCCTTCACCATGTTGGATAAAATATGCATTTGATACTGAGGTTATAAGCTTATACGGCAAGTACGGGTCAGTTCATTTTAGTTCAGTCAACTTATCATGTAAAGTGAAAAAATATTTATAAAGTAAATGTATAATTTGGAAATGATGATGAAAAAAGTGAAAATGAATGAACCAGAATGAACTGACAAAATTCCAGGCAGCTATAGCTTTGGATTCCAGGGGAATAACCAAGAAACAAAGCAAGCAGTTAGTCATAGCACACACACATACAGACACACACACACGCATTCACCTAAACACAAAGCACTTCAGCCAATTTCAGTTTGCCAGCTGCCAGCCAGCAGCTAGGACAACATGGTTGGAGGTAACATACAGTCGTTAGTCTGAGCATTGAGGTAGTGACCTAGTTGAACGCATTTGGTCTTAGTCATTGCTTTCATTGTTTTAATAAGATACAAGCATACACTGCTATAAATAAAGTAATGAGGTTGTGTCACGTGTCACATTTGACCTTGTTGCTGCCTCAATACACTGACTTTTGACTGTAAATCTGCCTTTTCAGTGTTTGCCGGTTCACCAAGCAAACCACAAGTATACCTCGCTTGAACCCCAAGCCGACCCGAAGTCAAGCCCAGACCCCGAGACAAAACTGGATTCAAAAGTGAAACCAGAGTTGAGGTCTGAACCGAGGTCAGAGGTTAACTCTGAGCTCAAACCTGACCAATCAGGCCCAGAACCACTAAACCAACGGTTAAACATCTGAAACAGGGTTGGGGGGAAGGAAGAGATGGTAGGAGGAGAGTGGAAGGTGGAAAGAAGAACAATATTGGTGAGTTAACAAAGTGGAAAGAATTTGAAGGCACATGGCGAGAATCATAAGCAGACTGGTCACTGCACACACAATTACAGTATGATAGAAGAAACACAAACTAAAGGTGAACAGTAATCAGAAATGAAAAATAAAATCTTAAATAGATCTAGTATTTAGGTATAAACTATGCTTGAAGAAAGACGATACGCAATGATAATAAAAAAAAACACAACTACACTGACACACAAGTAAAACATGAAGGAAATTTGAACTTATCCTATGTACTGTAGAAAGTGAAGTGGAATTCTTAAAAAAACTTTCCATTACAGAAACGTAATGTGGATGTAAATTGGAACTCAAACTGCTTTAATTTATACTTTTTCCACTCCGCTGTGCAGTGCAACCAAACACTTATCACTTAGATTCCTAAAAATGCAGTCTGCAGAAGATGACTGTTACAATTATGATGGGTACACCCTGCCTCTGGTCCAGCTGTCATTGGGTGAGAGGCAGGGTACACCCTGCACATGTCCAGCTGTCATTGGGTGAGAGGCAGGGTACACCCTGCACAGGTCACCAGTCAATCACAGGACTGACACATAGAGACAGACAACCATTCGCACTCACATTCACACCTATGGGCAATTTAGAGTCACCAATTTACCAAACTACATGTCTTTGACCGGCGGGAGGAAGCTGGTGCACCTGGAGAGAAACTAGTACACACAGAGAGAACATGCAGACTCCTCACACAACCCTTCTTTCTTGCTATGAGGCAGATGTGAAACAACATTGTTACACAGCCTAATTAATTATGCATTCTACAATATGAAGAATATACATTGAATTCAATTGTAAAACAATACTTTTGGGTTGTTGCTAAATACTTTTTGCTAATACTGTGGGCATGTATATAAGAAAATGTCACAAACTGACTTTACAGTATGTCTATCACATAGGTAACTTACTGGTGTTCCAGGTTCTCCTGGGATCCCATCTCTGCCAGGTGGCCCGGTATGACCAGGAGAGAGGCCTCGATCTATGGCAGATGATGACAAGTTGGTTCCAGGAGGTCCAGGAGGTCCTGGAGGTCCTGGTGGACCAGGAGGACCCTGGAAGAAAAAGGTTTATTTATGTTTTTACAGTGTGGATTCATTTAGATTTTCTCATATACAGTATCTCAGCAGTCATTGTGTTACCCTGATGAGTTCAGAACTGTTGTCCAAGTCTTCAAACCCAGAACCCAGGGCATCTGCTCCATACTAAAACACACGCACACACACAAAGACATATCCTGACTTCCATGTGGTGCTTTAAAGCATTTTGTCATTCACACTCTACATGTTAATTTATTTATTTGAAGATGCATGATAATTTGACAGTGTTATTAGTACAGCAAAAACACAAGTGACAGAGACAAAAACTGTAATACTCACAGGTACACTGCGTGATCTGGGAGGTCCAGGTGGCCCAGGAGGGCCAGGAGGGCCCGGCAAACCAACTCCTGCGTCTCCCTGTCGAGGGGAAAGACAAAGAGAAATAGGGCAAGAGAGAATAGGAGCTTCCTCTTACTGTACATGTCAGCTGTATGTGTAGATATCTGCAACATGGATGCTTTACTGTACCTTCTCTCCTTTGCCTCCAGCTGTTCCCTCCAAACCTGGAAAGCCCTGAGATCCTCTCTGACCCTGGAGGCCAAAATATACTTTAGTCATAACATTTAATATAAAGCAGTTACAACAGAAGAAGAACCGAAGAGGTTATATAACTTACTGGATCCCCTTTATCACCCTTTATTCCCTGTGAAGAAAGAAAGAGGATGAAAAACATATTAACTCTAAAGTTCCTACACACACACACACACACACACATATAATCTGATATACTCGCTGCTGACCAACACACACCTGCTGTCCATCTCTCCCTGGCTGTCCAGGGGATCCAGGGGTCCCTGGTGGTCCTTGTGGCCCCCTTGGTCCAGGCTGAGCTTTCCCTGGTCGAGGTCCGGGGGGACCAGGTGGGCCAGGTGGTCCTGGATCTCCGGGTTCTCCTTTCAACCCGGGCCTGAAACGACCCTGAAAATTCAAATAAAGCTTTCATTATCATTTGTGCCTGTACAAAATATAGACTGAGGTAAAAGCACATTGTTGAAGATAAGTAACGTTTTGAATGACAGCTGCAGCAAAAGAAAAAAGAAAAAAAAAGGTAAGAATGTCTGAACTCACGTTTCCTGATCTCTCTCCTGGCTCCTGTGTCTGGTAGGACCCTGTACACGACATTTATCAAGATGAAGTAAGATGAGGTAACTCGAAGTCAGTGAGATTATGTTTGTGTTGTCCCAGTACCTAAACACTACATGCTTTTTACTTCACTCTACAATGTACAGTGTGCATTTTAATTTTTTATTTACTTTTAATTAAGGAAAAATATAGTGGGAGCTGGTAGAGGCCATGCTCAAGGGCACCTCAGCAATGGTAATGAATAAAAGAATGCTAAAACCCTCTCTTTTTATTTTAATTTCTAAAATACCATGGCTGACAAACTACACTGAGCTTTCTTCTGACCTTCCTCGTAGGCCTCCGTTGGTGTCATGTGACCAGAGTACTCCTCAAGCTCCACCTCTGGAACATCGGTGGGCGGAGCTCTGACTGGTCCACTGTCTTCTTCCTACAAGTGGTCAAAAAGATTTAGTGCCATCAATCTTCACAACAGCTACTTTTAGAGCTACTTTGCCATAGACAGGCTGATACTCCGTTTGATGTGCTGGTGGCTTTGACCGACGGAAGCACAACATGCTGTCATTCTACATACACTTTCAAGTAATATTAGATTGTCAGTGCTGGTTGCAAAGTGTCTACACTGTTGCTGACACACAGCATGACATTCATAACTGGGAACAGTTATTCTGATTATAATATAAAGTTTCCTCTGAGGCTTTGAAGTCACTTTTGATTATGGCATGTTTGGAGGTCAGACCGACTTCCTCTGTGTGGGAGGATGAAGGATTGTACCGGAACAGAAAAGAAATACAGACACACACATGTGTACAGAAAGAGTCGTGTTTAGGATCCTGATGATACGAAGAGGAGGGGGCGTCATACATAGCAGTACACACACACACACACACACACACACACACACAAACACACACACACACAGTAAAAGACTAAATTCACACATCTCTTCAACAGTCATCACCGTATCTAACATGTTTAACCTCTCAAAACCTGCGTAGCAAAGAGTAGTGCCTGAAGAAGTGGTCAGATCATTTACTTATGTAAAAAAAGTGTAGAAAAAAATCAGTCTAGTATAGAAGTACACAGGTATTAGTGAAAAATAATACTCTTTGAATTGTCTCTCATTTTTAATGTTGCAACTGGAAACAACAGAGTTTATTTTAAACAGTGTTTAAGATCTACTACAGATTGCAGGTATCTGAATGCAACCACGCCCACTGGTTTTCCCCCATCCCAGCGTCAAGTTCTATGCTCTAGCCTACGATTGCATTGAGCAGCACTATGTCGAGTGACTATAGATAGCTATTTAAAGATTTCATTCAGTTCATTTATTTTTTATATCCTTGCTTCTTATTGTTAATTACAACTAGCTTTTGTCTGTCCATTTTGTGCGACTGTAGAAACATTTCAAAATGGGACACACTCCCTGTGAAGTACTCAAGTAAAGAATTTGATAAAATTGTACTACTGTAGTAAATTACTTTTCACTACTGTGTGAAAACATCCAAAGTATTTTTTAATTGTGCGGCTGTTCAAACCTATACCTAACACTGTTTTATAACTTAGAGAAGATACGTAAACTTTGCAAATATATTATTATCTCAAGTGAATTTCACAGAAATGTGTAAGAAGTGATGCCAAATTGCTTATGTGATGTCGCAGCCACCCAAAACATACCACCACCAGTCGAAGGTGTGTCAGGTTTGTTTCCAGGCACTGGCTTCCATTATTCATACAACCTACCTTTGCTGTGCCCAGTTTTCCTTCTTGTGTGTTCTTTGCTTTTGCTTCCTCTGTCTCTCTGTCGTCCAGACCATTGTCTCCGCTGGAGTATCCCGAAGCCTTTTTCCAAACATCAAATCATATACTGACTTTAGAAGCAAAACAAAACCAAAGTCACTGATGACTTATAGGGCAGTAGCACTTATCTTTATCCAATTACTAGAATCTACAATAAAACAATGCAATTAACTAAATTACATACGTTGTTCATATAACAAGTAAAAACATAAAGGCATAAAGAGCAGAAGAAACAGATTATTGGTGAAACTTATTCACTGATCACTGCAGTTAAATGATGATGCTACAACCTTTGTTTGATGGGGTCTTTTGACCACAGGGGGGTGGTGTTGATCAGTTCGTTTCCATTCTTGCACAGCTTTAAAAGCCACAAATAATAAACTGTATAGCTCCATTATTACTGAATGTAGCTGAGCTTTTATCATTAGAGTTAAATAAATTTTTTGTGCCTCCAATGGTGGAAACGTTTCATATGTGTCGGACACTTTTTTTCTGCAAAAAAAAAACAAAAAACAACTACTACATTGTGAGCAGTTTTCTCACATAAGGATCGTCGTCTTCACACTGTTCCTCAGCTGCTCTGGGATCATCTTTTATCACCAGCTGCTCGATGGAACCCTGCAGAGACAGACAGAGATGGAGCTGTTAACATGCACCTTTGTATAAACACTTACGTGAATTATGACGACTCATTTGACTCATTCAGATGAATCAGAACTGGATTACCTGAGCGTTTCAAATTATTCTTGCACTTGCAAACACATGTTAATGTGATGTGATATCCATACCACAGGTCCACATAGTGCACATAGCATTTAAAATACTCACATGCTGGAAAAAAATGTTCAACACTCTATTCAACAAACTAACAACACGTACACACAAACAGTCACATACATACATAGTAAACAGCCAGATATGGATGTTGATGAGTGCAGACATTTAGCTTCAGATAACCTGCTCATAAAGTCAGACTACAGTTATCAGAGCAGCACAAAGCAGAAGCTACCTAGCATGTGACACATAATTCTTTCAGTGACAAGCAAACATATTAGTTTTTTCTTATTCAGAGTATTGCATCAGGATTAACTTTACCACGCTATCACACTTCACATGACAGCAAAAGCCTGTCCACAACTAAGCCTTGTTGACATGTCTGACTTCCTTACAGTACTCCCTCATCCTCTCCTCCCTTCCCTTTGAATGTCCTCCCTTTATACTTCCTCTCCCTGATCCTCATAGTCTCTACACTAGAATTTTAAACTAGATTTTGACCTTCACATTACATGTACTTGGGTTTGAGGTGTCAGTGATAGTGGGAGAAGATGGACAACTTTCTATTCAGGTAAGTTATTACATTGTGGAGCCACAATGCACTAGACACAATCTGTGCTGTTTACGTGTTGTTTTACAATCTTGTGACAAATTGCTGGTGTAATCACTTTTGTTGCATTGAAGACTCATTGTAGTCTATTCAAACGTTTTGTTTTTTGGATCAAATACCCTTAAATTAGATTTCACAGTATTGAATGATTCAACTGTTTAATAATATTACTCAGGACATCCCCATTTGGGTAGCAGCCTCTGTGGTTAGTTAGACTCTAAGCAACCAATAAATGGCATCCTGAAGCCAGCGGTGCAGACAAGCTGAAACTTATTATTGGCACCACACTTCCACTAGTAAAAGTGAGTCTCGCTACAGATATATTTACAGATGCGAATGTTATGCACTTACCACAAACTTATCAAGTCCAGTGCTTCCAGCGTTAGCTACAAAGATTCCTGAGTTGTGAGAAAAAGTGAGACTTTCTGCCCTTCGATGGAAAGTAGTTCTCTCCGGTTCTCCACAGTCCATGTAGAGTCGCACCTCATCATGTTCCACAGCCACCTGACAGGCAGAGCAAATACCTTTTAACAGTGATAATCCAGTATCTTTAAGCAAATCGTGGATTTCATTTGATCTGTGTAAATTATCATTTAAATTCTACTTTTTATAAAACACACAAATTCCATTTTTGATTATTTGTTAATTTAAAACATATAGTTGATAACTTGCATCACGAAAATATTTTTTTAAAATGCAGAATAATATTTATCAAATAATATCTACACAGAAATGTAAATCTTGAAATAGATTGATTTGCATTGTAATCTAATGAAATCCTCTTTCTGCACTGGCTATTTTCTCCACATGAATTATAGGACATACCGACCTGTGCAAATTGGTTGATAAAACAAGCAAAGGAATACAAGGATTTGATGCACAGCATTATTAAATAGAATAAAAGCATAGTATCAGCTGTTTAAACTGTCAAAGTGTGATACTCACTGTGAACCGCATCCACTGGTTTGTCATATCCGGGACACTGAAGGCAGCAGCTTTGTGGCTGTGGGAAGCCTGCTTTTTGTCTGTGTAGTACAGTAAGATGCTCTGGAGGCCTCCAGTGACTGGAGTAAGGGCCAAACCCAGCTCCACCACCTTTTGACGGGCATCTGTTATGGCAAAGAGAACCCCTCCTCTGTGGCTGGCTGGACGCACCTGAAGTACAGGCATGAGAGAAGACACTGGAGGTCAATAAAACGGAATGCTTCAGCACAGCGCTCCTATTATATGATAAAATTATGACATTATTATGAAGTCATACTATAAACACATTAAACACACTGAAAAGGATCAGAAAAAACTTGCTGTATCATCATAAAGTGGTACATAGTGAGGCACTAGCTGGTCATGAGCTATTTTACATTACTCCTCTATCTCTTCTAATATAGGTTTAATTCAGTCATATTGGGGCAGTTCTTGTAATTCTGTCTATCAAAAATAACCCAATATTGATCCATTTATATGAATAAAATGAATAAACCCTAACAAAACTGTTTTTCAGTGACATTTTTGGGACAAACTGTAAACAGAGTTGCTCCCTTCATTCTCTCCCCATTACAGCTGAACTTCTTTTAGAAAGTTTCTCCCTGATTTTTCCACTCTCCCTGCACTCCTTCCCTTGATCAGTTGATCCGCCTTTATACATTACCACATTTGATTTGAAATAAAACAATCAAGACAAAAATGACATAATGGTAAATATAACCATTTTATATTTGGATGACAGTCCTTTGCAGATAATGACAGCCTGAATTCTGGAGACCATAGATATGACCAAATTCTGAGTTTTGTGTTGCCAGGCCTTCACTGCAGCCAGCCTCAGTTCCTGCTTGTTTGTGGGTCGTTCTGCCTTCAGTTTTGTCTACAGTAATTGAAAAGCTGCCCCTATTTAGGTTGACATCAGGTGGCTGAGTTGGTCACTGAAGAATATTACTTTGCCTTCAGAAAGTCTTACATTGCTTTCTCAGCATGTTTAGGATCATCATCTGCACTGCGATGCTCTGTCCTATCAGTTTTGTAGCATTTCGTCCTATACACCTCATTTCATTTGCTACTTCTGTCAGCAGTCACATCATCCATAAACACCAGTGAATAATCACCCCTGCCATAACACTGCCACTGACATCACATTGACACGTGATATGATACGCTTTGGATCACGAGCTGTTCCTACACCATACTTTTCTCTTTCCACCATTCTGGTACAAGTTAATCTGGATTTTATCTGATAAAATTTTATCTAATAAGACTATTCTGGCTTTCCTGTTCTTGAATGTTACCAGTGGTTTGCACCTTGTTGTAAACCCTCTGTGGTTACATTCATGAAGGTGCCTCTTGATTGTAGATTTACAGATTACACCTACATTCTCCAGAATATTCTGTTGATGTTGTGAAGGAGTTTTTCTTCACCAAGGAAAGAATTCTGTGGACTTCTAGGACTTTCAATATTGTTGAGCTCACCAGTGATTTTCTCTTTTTACCAAACTGTTAATTTGGTTACACCTAAAGTTTTTGCTATCTTGCTTATAGATTAATGTTGTTTATTTAGCCTAATGATGGCTAATGATTGCATTGTGATCTCTTTGTCTCCTCCTTATTGATAGCTCCAGTCAAACAGCTGCCAAATGTCAACCCAGTACCTGATATCATATCCAGACCTACTTATCTACTATGTGACTTCATAGCAGATAAATGCCACTTCTGTGACCACTGTATTCAAACCCACGGTGACCTTTTAAAAATCTTAATGACAGCTTGATGGAGGTTTTTAAGTGCTACCGTGGCAATGATGGCAAAGTCCCTGTAGAATGGCCCTGGCAAGAAGGTTTTGGTCAACCTCCCTATGTTGGCTTCAGGCCCGAAGCTGTAGGCTGAGAAATCATCATAGCCAGAAGTGAAGGAGACTGAGGGAGGGAGGGGGACGCCAATTAACTCCATCAGGTTCAGATGATCTCCCGAGCCTTGATCTGACAGAGACACAGAGAGCGATTATGGTTTCAGCATTTCGTTTCATTGTACAGAAGGTCAAACTGCTTTTCTTCTTTTGACATGAGTGAAACAACCACTTACAGGTGTACCTTCCTTCCAAGGTGCACAGAAGCTGTTCTGGTAAACATTTGAACCCCCTTTCAAACTGACTTCCCTTGTCTGCTACCTGCGTGTTGCTGGGTCACTCACCACATTAAAAGCACGGAAGAGAAGTTCTTGTAAATCATCCTGACATGCCTTTAATTTGACTTGATTTGATCCAGACTTTGTCTACGCCTCGCTGCTCTGCTTAGCATGGACATAATCCTCCGAAACAAAAATGCACACACAATGGCTGGTAATTAAAAGTATTTAGTGTGTATGTGAAGAGATGGCTTCACATGCCCTTGATTCCCCCCTGTAAGGAGCCTGTCTCCTGCCTGACAAAGTCTCACCTCAGCATTACAGAGACAGGCTCATATATCCCATGTCATGCACATACACACACAGTTAAACCTGCACATTCATCAAAAACAGATCTCACCCACGTGAACACACACAAATTTCAGACCAGACTAGACAGACCGACATTTAGCCTAATTCATCAGCCTGACCAAGTGGAAACAATCTGATTAGAGGGTTTAGTGTGTAGGTCTGTGTAAATGTATATGTGGGGGTGTATTTACCTACAACGCAGTATGCTACAACCGGGCTTGCGCATATTTACACATTTATTGTTGCAAAGACACGTGGTGCAGTGGAAACATTTAAGACATTTAAATAAAATACACACAGAGACATGAACACAGCAAAGCCCTTACACCTCCAATCCAGATGTGCAGTCATTAGTGTTACTAAAATCAGCTGCTCTCGCACAACTGAAGTTGCAAACAGCATCTAGACTAGTAACTACAGCAGAGTTTTAACTTTTCTTTTCTGCCTTGTGAAACACATTTAGAATAATGGCCAACCTGACTGTTTAAATTGGGTGGAAGTCTGACTGGGCACAACCTGAAGGTGATTACCTATCCCAGCTTGGATGGCAGCCATCTCAAGATTTTTCACCATGAGGAGCTTAAAAAATAAAGAACCCAATATAGAGTTTGTGAGAAAGGGCAGCAAAACTAAAAATCGCAGCATTGAGTTCACAATGATGACATGTTAATGTTAACATGTTAATGTTGTCATGAATAATGTTTTTAAAAATAGCTCGAACTAAAGCTAAAAGTCTTCATATGAAAGACTAGAAAAAATTATGTTTATGGAAAAAAATGGTTACCAAGATTTCAGGTTGAATGGACAGGTAGTGTGGGAAATGTAATACTGTAATGACTTCACCATTTTGTATTAATATAAATTATCTTACAACCCCACATCCAGAAAAGAAAATGTCTCAAAAAGGTTGAGAATGAGGCAACAAAAGAGGTTCATCCATCTGTGAATAGCTGCATCTGCAAATTGTCAAACAATTTCAAATCAATTTTAAAATGCCAAACACCTTTAATATATGATCATCTACAGTACATAATATCATCAAAAGATTCAGAGAATCTGGAAAAATCTGAAGGCTGAAATATTGATGTCTGTGATCTTCTGACCTTAAGACACCACTGCATTAAAAACAGACACGATTGATGGACATGACTGCATGGGCTCAGGAATACTTCCAAAAATACTGCTTGTGAACACAGTTCACTGTACCATTCAAAACTACAAGTGAAAGCTCTATCATGCAACGAAGAAGCCATATATAAACATGATGCAGAAACGTGACCATCTTCTCTGGACCAATGGAATGGACAGTTTGGACATCTGGAAAGGCACCATCAATGCTCAGAGACGTCTTCCTCAGGAAGGCCTTACATATTTCAGTAGGACAATGCTAAACCACATACTCCATAATCTATGACAATATGGCTTCATACTACAACAGTCCAGGAGCTGCACTGGTCTATATAAGAAATAATATAATTAAGGGACAACATTTCTAACTTTGATTGGATTTAGGTTAGCTTTATTAGCTTAGCTAGCTGGGTATGGTTAGCTTTCTGTTTTGTAGAGACTGTGATTTTAACACATTCTTTATTTAAGACTGACATACTGAAATCAATGTTAAGAAGCTATGATGACCCAGTTCAGCACCAAGCAGCATAAACAGAGTTTGCCATTATTTGGTGAACATATAAAAGCAGTTAACAGCTGAAGAGACAGATAAAACAATATCTGGCTTAATAATAATAATAATAATAATATGACTTATAGTACATACATACAAAGAGGAAACTCTGCGATTACAAGAATTGTAGTTTAGTTAGTTTTCATCTCTGATTAAGATACAGACAATATTATGGCAATAAATGTCTCATAAATATCACATATTCCTGACCTAATTAATTTAATATGGCAATGACCACATCCAAAACTTCATTAATTCATTAACTCCTGAGTTTAACTCAAAATTAACTCGAGTGTTGAGTTACTCAGTTAGTCAGTTGAGCCACCTTATCAAAGAGTCACCTTGCATATTTTTCATATTTTTTTACTCTAACCTGTCTGAACTGAACCGAATCCTTGTCATGTTAGCCACATTAGTGCCTGGTTTGCTTGTGGAGAAAACCAGTATTAATAACCTTTAGCGTGGCACTGTTTACCCATTACAACATACACTGAACCCAACATACCACACTCTTTAGATTTTTTGCCTATGAGAAAACTTAAGGAGGATCTCTGACATCATCAACCTGTAACACTCACCACTTCTCCAGTGTCTCAATGGTTTGTACTGGAACCTGGTTTTGCTGCTTCCATCTGCATTTTCCTCTGGAGCTGACGTCCAAGGTTCTTCAGTACTATAGCCAGAGATTGAGACTCCAGGGCTGTGTGTAAGGGTTAGTACAAACACCTCTGTCTGAGTGATGCGCTCCACAGCTTTCTCCAACACCCTGTCCTCCTTTTCCAACAACTCTGTTGTCTCTGCGGAGTCAGACGGTCCAGGTGTGGTGATGGATGGAGAGATAGTGGAGGTAGGAGAAGAGTTTGAGTTGGTTTTAGGATTTGCCCAGATGAAACTCCACCACTGGGCTTGTATGGGAGATGAGAGGAGAAAGAGGAGAGCGAGAGAGAGGCGAAGGGCTCCCATCCTTCTGGTTGTCACATGGATGTAGAAACACACACTGATGCACGTCAATCCTGTGAACTGCAGCTACTGAGTACTCCACATGTGCAAACTGATTTCCAGTTATGAGATGGACGAACGCAAGTGTGGAGATCCAGTGTCCACTGTCCTCCTTTTCTCTTCTCCTCCTCTCTTTCTCTTTCTCAGCCTGTCTCTGTCTCTTTCTCTCTGTGTAACTCCCTGATATGTCTAGTTTTACGCTCTCTTCCCTCTTTTCTCTCTGTGTAATTACTGACTCCCCCTCCTCTGGCTCCACTAGACTTGATTTTCTCTCCCCTCCTCTCTCAAACAGGCAGATTAAAGAGGTAGTTAGTTCAACTTTACTCCTTCATCCTCCTCTTTCTTTCCTTTCCGTACACTACTCCCAATTTGTTCATGAACAGCCAGTCGAGCCCACCAACACACAGACACACTGATCCAGGACGAGGTGCATCATTTACGCTACTGCATGTGCAAAATATTTATTGTCAATTATCCTGTCTCCTTTTCCTGTTGCTCTGTCCCAGTGAGAACAAAAAAGCAACATCACATGTAAAGGCTTATATAGATCTGCACTAATAATGAGGCTTTGGCGGAAAGCAACCCAGGATGCCAATACACCAAAACAAACGAGTCAGGAAACATTGTACAAGCATTTCTTTATAAGGACATGAAAGCAAAGCATTCCTCCCTTGTCTCTTATGGGACTGAAAATATTTTTAGGTACATGTAAGAGAGGAATAACTAAGAAAAACCTGCAGGTTAGACATTTGTTTAGATAATCTAGAATCACTGCTGTAATGGCAAAGCTGGTCATATTTGTGTTTATGGTTCAATTCCATAATGAGTATCAGCCCCCAAATCATAAAATGTTGAATGGGAGTAAGTGTTCGCTTTCTCTCTGCTGCAGCTCACTGATCAGGGAGAGAGGCCCAATGTTAATGATGACAAAGGGACGCCTGTTCTGTTGTATAGTGCATCTCCAAATGTTTGCTGAGGTCCAGGATAAGGGCTGGATAGCTTTTGGAGATTGGGGCACTGGGTGGAGGTGTTCAGAGTCATGCAAAAGACATTAGAGCTGTGGTTACACTAAGCATATGCACTTCTGTTTCTGCTTCTGAGTTACACAACCAGCTTAAAAAAATTAACATTATGCATGAAAAATCTAATTTTATTTGAGTATTAATGATAATTTAGGGTCAACACCACATAATTTTAATTTGCTTCCTATGGTTCTAGCATGGGGAGTACAAGTACATCACTTACAATCTTACCTGTGCCTTCCCTATATTGAAAAATTCCTCTGCTTTTGCCTGGAAGTCAAACAAGACCAGAGCCTTAGCAGTGCAAGCAACAAGACGACATCATCGTCATCAACCAAAAACACATGATGTCATTTTCTGCCAAAAGCAGAATGATATTTTAAAATAGCGAAGGCGAAGGAAAGTTTCAAAAATCAGGACATGGCCCACTTTTGTCAGTTGTCAATACTCTAACTAACATAACTCTAACTGTACATGCTGCTCTTTATAGAATAAAATAGTGGTTTCAGTCAAGATGTGTCCATTTTCCTTTTCATATTTCCTGTAATATCTCTCTGCAGTGCCTTGTACTCCTTTTTTAGCTGCATTAACTTGGGTGTTGCTGGGTTATAGGTGCTATCTTCTTACGTCTGATCATGCTGCTCACAACTCAGTTGTGGGAGGAAAGATGTGTGTTGGTCTCTAATGGAGCAGATGATGGGTTTAGGATTTAAAGAGAGGTGAGGTAGGAATCCCCACCCACCCCCACCACCCAGGGGCAGAAGCTTGATCAGTCATGGCTTAGCCAGGGATGAGAGGTGTGGAATGGGATTGGGTGAGGATAGGTTAGAGGGGGTCAGGAAGAGGAACATGGGGGGCAGTCCTGATGCTCCACCTTAGTGAAACCTGGCATGTTATATCAACCATCACCCAGAGTCCTATGTATGTACTACATAATTACATCCTCTCAGCTGCCTACAAACCACTGACCCATCTCTGGGTCTAATTAAGCTGAGGTCAGGGGTCATCTGACTGTAATGACTAGCAATTATACAAGACATATTCAACAACAGTCTTCAAAGTCGTTTGTAAAAGTTTGTGAAGGTGAGGGCAACAAAACCAAAACAACAAACTGAAAGACTCTAAAAGGTACCATAGAACTGACGGGAGCTGCAGAGTCAGGTCAGACTTTTCAGTGGGTTTGACACTGTGAGCTCATCTTTCCCCTTTAGTTGATGTCTGATGTTTTGTTAAGACACATATTTTGATCAGTGCAGCTTTAACCTTTGTTACTCTAAAATATGAAGAGCTGTTACCCTACCCATAAAGATGTGTGTGCCCTCAGTTAGCCTACTAAAGTAAATATATCATTAACAAGGCCATAAATGCTTACTGTTTTATGTGCCACAGTTTGTGACTGTAATAGCTCTATTTAAGAAAGTCAGGGATGTAACAATAAGTCACTAAGCTGTCACC
>OMLM01012591.1:34525-47178 GCA_900302695.1 Helostoma temminkii
ATGACAAAAAACCTACACACTGCTGTCTGCTCTCATAATGTATCACACACTACTGAAAAAATTCTATTTCGATGGGATGATATTATTGATAAATATGTTTTAAAAGTGCTCAGACACCCTCTTTAGTAATTTTAATAATATCTTGGGGGAAAATAGCTTAAATTTTTATATTGGGTTGCTCAAAGCTTTATTATGCATTATTTTCTGTATGCTCACATGTGCAGTGGACAGTAAGGATGCATGTTAAATCTGAAATAACAGCTGTAAAGGTTACACATAAACACACCGCTAACACTCGCCATATTAAATTAAGTTTAACAGATTTCCTGCTAAGTACAAATGCTTTCTTTGTATGTTTCTTGTCCTGAAGCCTAGCAGACGCAGAGCACATACACAATGATAATGATTCATAGTGAACATTTATGAAGTAGCCATGGAAACGCTGTATCCAAACAGCATCCATCCAGTGAGACTAAAATGTCTCCTTTCAAAAAACCAGTACATGTACAGAGAGAGCTGAACACTTCTAATAATGCTTCTGATATCTCTCTCACACACACACACACACACACACACAGTTTTAGTGTATACCATAGTGTAAATGTTAGAGAGCTACATCATCTCCGGGAGTGTCACCTCACGGAAAATACGAGACCATTTCTAACGGAAAGCGAAGCAACCCTTCATTTTTATTTCCAGGTTTCCACTGACAGATTGTTTTTTCCACATTAAAATCCCACCGTGCTGACCGTTACACACATGCAGCAATGACACCTTTTACAGTTGGTCCATTGTACCCAGCTGTGTTCAAATCAAAGTCACTTTGACTCAATGAGCACATTCCAGACAGGACGCCGCTGCACTGAGGGTTTTCAGGACTCTAACATACTGAGGAAGAACTGTAGGTAGAGGCTCTTTCATACATGACGTGCTCGCCCGCCAGGGTTTTACACTCATAAAACACTAAATGGAGCTTGGTGGGTTTATTCCAAAGACCAAATAAGGTCAAGAGTGGCAGTGGTTGAAAGAAAGTAACATGATGTATTTATTGGCAGGTAGAGCGTTTTCTGGAGTTCTGCAAAACAAACATTAAGCAACAGCAACAGCAATATGGCCGTGACCGAGGACTTCATCCCTGAAACACCACTAACGTTGTCAGTACAATAATGTGACATGGCTTTACTGTACAGACAAGCATCTCATCCAAAAGTGACTCCCACTGGGCTCAGCTCACAATCATTCATATTGGCTAAACATGGAATCTTTTCAAGGCAACTCAACCAGTGGTAAATGGAAAGCGAAGGATCCTGGGGTAAGGAATAAGCCTGGCTTTGGGGGGGGGGCATGGAAACTAGGATTCTGTTCTTGCTGTGTGTGAAAGCTGCATCTGAAAACTGAAAAGTACAACCACTATATGACCTGTGGCCGAAAAGTTCAACTGACGTATTTGGGGTTAAAGGCCTTGCTCCTCAACAGTGTGTCGGAAGTGTTTTCAGAACACTGCCTTATTGTGAATGGACAAGTGAATGGAAAAAGGTGCTTTTCAAATGTATTTGGCTTTGTGTGTGACAAAGTCTGTGCATCATCCACGTTACAGACAACAGGTTTACATGCACTGTACTAACTGGGTTACCAGAACTCTGCATATGCTGTACTTACATACATACATACGGAAATTTCCCCACTGCAGGACGAATAAAGGTTTATCTTATCTTTTATCTTATCTTATACATACATACAGCTGTGTCAGTGGTGACTGGTCGTTTCTTGTCATTGATTTTAAGAGGAAGGACAGTCAGAGTGAAGCTTTTCCTCATAACATTACTGCAGTGATGCAGAGCATTGTCATATCCAGCCTCTCCTTTTACAACAGTATGGTTAAGGTTAGGGAGAGGTTGCTGAAAAATACTACAGTTAAAGTGTTGGATAGAGTCGAAGAAGATCGTGATTACAGGTCATAACACTTTTAATTGCAGCTCTGAGGAGTGCGTAAAACTCTGATGTGCTGCATAACCACCCGTCACTCAAATCGTCCACGCCCCTCCTTTCTTCCTCGCTGCACACAACATCCTGCAGTGGGTCTGAACATTGCCGTATGAGATGAGAACAAACACCGGCAGCTTATGGAAAAGTATGAGTTTAAGCGTATTACTCAAAGATACACTACAATGATACAGCTCGTTCAGAAATGCCTTACTTGTTTGGGAATTTTTAATAATCAAGCCATCGACAACACAAATGTTTCTAAAGCTTCTGTTGTCTAAACATGCTGCACATGCTGCCATTAAGCTGGCACTGAATCAAGTGTGTTCTCAAGCCTCAAAACTCCACCAACACCAGCCACTCCCCCAAGCATCCTCTCAGTGTTGTGTCTGATTTTCTCAAACAAACAGCATGTGTACTGCAGAGAAAAGTCCTGGGGCATTACCATACAAACTAAACACTTAGTTTCTCACCCCAGTGCAGCGTTTGACTTGTCTGTTCATTGTAGACACACACACACAGACGGCAGAGGAAGCTTTGATCTATTGCCAAACAAACTCTTTCTCCTACAGAGCTGTATAAGAAGAGTCTCCCAGCAGGGAGGGGACTGCATGACATGAAAACAGCAGACAGAGGTGTGAAAATGGAAATGGAAAGGGGTGGGAGGGCTGACCCTCATCACGTGTCTCATAATAGGAGTGTGAGAAAAAAAGAATTGAAATCCAGCCATTTTGTTATCATTAAAGTTCAGTTGTTGATGGACAACACATGGGAGAAACCTGTATTTGTATGGTGTGTCGTGTGGAAGAGAGCGACTTTTTAACAGGCTGCGTACCTGAGAAAAGATGCTCTGTGGCTGCTTAAATCATTCCCCCTTGTCACTCCATACAGCATTTTTCAAAATAAAACCACATTATTAGATGCCAAAGGGGGATTTTATATCATAGCGTTCAAAGCTAAAATTAAGCCCACATCATTATCATCATGTGGAAGAGCTACATTTCACTCCTTTAATAAATCCAGTTTTTCACTGTGTGTATTTCTTCACAGTTGACAGATCTACAGCAGCACGAATCTTACCTTCTTTAACCTGATGGGCAGCAGCCTGCCAGCACAGCAGGATGAGATGCAGGGCAAGAGACCACCTGAAGAGACACACCAGTCACATAAGCTGCATTTAAAGTTCAATATTAATTTTGATCAGCTACTGTTGCCAGTTAATTTCTTTATCTGTAAATAATCAGTCCATTAAAAGTGCAAAGTAATGTGAGGAATATGTCTATGCAGGTCTGATCTGAAGCGTTTTGTGAAGGTGTGAAATCTAATAAAAAGTCAGTTCAATTAAAAAAAAAAAAATTCTTTACATGCAAGAAATCTGGAAGTAGTACTTAAATTGCCTTACCCTTGAAACATATTAGACCGTGAATAAAAATCCAGGCTTTGGAGAGCTCCAAGTGCATGTGTGTGATGAGAACAGCAAGCTCCGTGGTCCCTGTGCCTCAATGTGTAGACCTGAAGTCGCACTGTTGCTCCCTCTCTCTCAGGACAAAGGCACTCTCAGTTCGGAGTTGAGTGACTCTCAGGCCCACGGAGAAATCCGACTCCCTCGCAGGGAAAAAAAAAAAAAACTCCCCCCCTCACACACCCAGTGAACCCTCTCTCCTAACCTGCTGCTGCCTGAGTCAATTTCCTTACATTAATTTAAATAGAGTGTCAATGTATATTTATAGCTAAGCTAAATCTATGAATGAATCTATATGTCTACCTCAAATATGTTATGCTGTTAAATAATGAGTGAAATAATGAATGAATTAAAGAATCTGTCTAACCATAGCATGGCCAGAACAACCACTTAGGTGGCCTGGGGGGAAAAAAATTATTTTGGGCCCCATCTCACATCCATTGTGTATTATACATGCATTTTACTGCATGTATGTTTCTCTGTATCCATCAAGGTCCCCTAATGCAAACATTAGATTATACAGCTTCATTATAGACCCAATATAGACCCTATTCTTTTAGACCTATACTTGTACCACAGTCCTGTCTCCTGTTTTTTGAGGTAATTTGACTAACTTTACCTGGGGTGTGAGCCCAGTAGATGATAATAGGTACCATCCCTTCCTCTTTCACCCTCTATCCACATGTTTTCCCCCAATAGCTCTACTCCAAGATTTAGGTCTTAGACAATTACTCTATAAATGATTCATTAGTTAAAGCTTTAGATGCTGCTGCAAGGTCTGAGGACGCTGTAGGAAGATAGAGGCTTTGCTCATTGCTCAACTTATCTGAGAAACAAATATCTATACACTGTTGAGATCTAATGTTTTAATTGGAGTGTTGAAGGAGAAGAAGAAAATCAGGAAATCACCAGATTCAATAGGATTCATCCTCGGGGTATCATGAATATCTAAACCAGGCGTGGTCAGCCCTGAGAACCACTGTTCTGCTTATTTTCCTCAACATGCTTGGATCAGGTGTGTTCAGTTAACAGCCCTGTCTCCTAAAAATGACTTTCCTATTCAACTAAAACGCAATCCTGACTACATTTCCCTGAGAAATGTAACTGCAACCGGATTATGTTTTTTGTCAACATAATGACAAAATGTTCACAATTAACGTAAACGACAAAGCGCAAATATATTGATACTTAACATATCAATTAAATGTCCACAGGCAACAGATTTTTGTCCACCAAATTATCTGATCTACAACATCCTGTTTTCTCTTCTGCTAAAATATGTGAACATGCCGATATATGACTCGGCTTTAGGAATATGTTTTATGGGTGGGTTGAGGCACTGACAGTTGGATCAGAGAAAGATTGTGGGCTGGGTATTAGTGAAAAATGTAACATCATTTCACACACAACGTCGGCATAAAAATTTAAACACAAACATGATATGTCTCTAACCATAACCATAAAGATTCTGGTCTCGAACTCAGGCCTGCCATCTCCCCCAACCATCTCCTTATGACTCAATTCCGGTTAATAAGTGTGATGTTTTATTCACAAAATATGTTCACTACAAAAACATAATCCCGTATCAATTGTGTTTGTCAGGAAAATATAATAGGGACTGCATTTCAGTTGTATAGGAACTAATTCTTAGGAGAGGTTGCAGTTAAAAAGACTTTTTTTCCTTCAGTCCACCTTCACATTGTTAAACAGTTGATTGGAATGTAAAACATATTACTTCTATTTACACTAGATGATTTTAGTGAAGAGTTATTGTCTAATTATTGTTCTGAACAAAGATGCTATTGTGAGCTATAAACAAGAGCCAGTACATATGATAAACAGTGGCTGTCCAATCAAAGAGTCTCCACACAGAACCAGTCAGCAGGCTTGTCTCATGTTGATGATGTCATTTTCAGAAGCTCCTCAAGAGAGATGCCTAACGTTAACGTGCATATGATATAAACGCAGTTTTCACAGCTTTATTCCTGGCTGTGGAGTCTTTGTTGAATATTTTAGTAACTAAAGGCAACATGCTTGAGTAGTAATACCATGCTATAAAGGTCTTAAATTTAAACTACATTTTTTGTGCTGTGTCTTACTGAGAAAACCTGCCTGCACATATACATATCATATAATATAAAGTACATGCATCATCTCCTACAGGATCACAGCACGCAGACTTCTATGCAACTTTTACTCTACACAGAAAAATTGACCGATAAAACTTTATTTAGAAAAATGTAGCCTCTGTGAACCTGTAATTATCCCCTCTTTTTTCTTTTTTTTTTTAAATGTGGTGACACTATTTATTTAGTTTTTTTAAGAGGATCCTGGCCAGAAGACAAGACTGTCATTAAAGAAACAATAAAGTGCTGAATTAGGTTAACAGTTCTGAATCTTAGCACAATAAAGGCTGTACTTTAAACTGAACAAAGAGTAGGGATTACAGACAGCACAGTTGTAGTTCAGACTCGGATCAGAGCATCAGAGTGCGTAACATGTTGTTGTTCTCTGTCTGCTGACCCATCTAACCGCTCTGCAGGACAAACAGGAAGCCATTTATCCTGGGCCAAGTTCCCTGACAGCTTCTTATTGCAGCTCCAAGATTGTCTTTGTTCTTTTGTGAGCAAAGAGACAATGATTTTAGGATTAAATTGAGTTTTGGAAGCGGACCCTGGGTAAATTATATAAGAGATGACAACAATCCACAGTGGCTGTCTTCTGGACCAAACAAGGATAACATCTGACAAGAATGCATCACTATCCAGGTATACAGTATGTTATCTTTAATTAAATAGGACAAAGAAAAATTAAAAATAAACAAACTTACAGCAAAGATTGTTGCATGAACTGAAAATGATGAGCGTGCCTCCAGTGGGTGAAAATCAAAATAGATCGTCTCTGGCTAACCCACTAATTCTGACTGATGAGACAGGCTCTCATTACAGTGAAAAGAACAGGAAGTGACATTAGAGTTGAGTAAACAAGAACCACTCATTTAGCCTCATTTCCTTTGTATGCTGACAGCCTGCTTTGATGTTTCCTGCGAATAATCTTTATGTGTGTATATCTGTATGTTTTGATTTTAGCCTTCAAATGATGTTTGCCTAAAAGAAAAGATGTCCATTGAATAACTTTTAACCTATTTGCCAAGTATGACTTGCCAAAGATGATGGCAATGTTATTACACAGTAATCAGAAGGGGAAAGTTGAACATAGCTAAAAACAAAAATGAACCCACTGACTGTTAGCAAGACACTGAGTACCCAAAAGAATATGGGAGACTGGTTGTGAAGTTGCAATCAGTGGAGAGCAAAGCAGATGCAGAAACATACAGCTTTAGGCAAAAGACTGATTACCACTTATTATATTCACTTATGGCTGTAGCCATATTTTTGTGTGGCCGGTGCAGCTGTGTAGCTCAGCGAACAACAGTTCTGAACAATATTTTGAACTGTGATTATGGCACAGGTGAATTGAATAGATGAGGATCTGGATTCACAGAAATAATAGTTACTCAACATAAATTTGTTAACAATATCAAATACACAGAAAGTCTTTGGTCTTAACATTTATTGTGACACCAAAGACTGACAACTGTTTCTAAGAGCTTTAAAATAATTTTAATTGAATGTATTCCCACCTTATTTGTAATTACTGTTTCTTAAGATGACAATGTACTAACCAGTTTACAGTCCATCTATAGGCTCCTAAACATGAATAAACACAATTCATACTCGGACAATCAGATACACAATTAAAAAGATCAGAAAGCTAAAACTTTTATTTTTGTGTGAATTTAGTTTTACTACAACACATTGTAGATAAATGTATCTGTAGTAGCCCTTATGAAATATTAAATGAAAACATTACTACTGTACACAGTCTCCATGTTGCTCAGTTTTCATCAGTGCACTTATTAACATTTTACAAAAAAAAATAAAAAAAAAATATCAATATTTACATTTAACTTAACTCAAAATGACTAAAAAGCTAAAACTACAGCTGATCACTATCTCCTCCTTTTTGATCACGCTTGGCACATTAATCTCATTTGTGGCATTAAACCAGTTGCTGACAACTTGTCAAGACAATGTTAATCATCATTACTGCCATAATTAAACTGTCCCGTTCCATCAACACAGTTTCAAGCAGTTTTAATCAAATGCCAAAGTCAGTATTTCAGTAAAACGTTTCCTCTTCCTTGTACCGAAATAAATAAAGTCATTGTCAGCTACTGTATGTCAGCATTTCTTCTGGAAACCAACTGGCTTATTGGCAACTAGCAAAATCAGTCAAATAGTAACAAAAATACTACAAGCTATAGTGACAGTAGTGTTCCTTTTCCTAAAGAAGCAATAACAACACTGAAATGACCTTTTCAGAAAAAATGTGGTATAGTGAAGGTACAGTGTCTGTGTTACATGCCTCTGTCCTTCACAACCACCACACTCCTCAGACTGTGAGGAGTGTGTACTGTGTGTACGTCTTTTCTCAGACATTTGTGTCCACGTCCCAGCTAGAAGCCATTTGTTGTCAAACCTCCCTTGCCCTCTAGGTCTCTGTCTGACCAACTGCGTTTCCTTCCAGGTTCCTTCTCAACAGAAAACATCTCAGTGCTAGGAGTAGATGGTAATGACCTCCCGACCTCCTCCACGAACCAACAGGACACGATCTAGGCCTTCCATCAAAACCTCCAAAAACTCCATATCTGAGAGACACGTTGTGGTTAAGGACATATTGTACACTCATGCAACACGTGCTGCCGTTTTGAGATTTATCCGCTCTTAAGAGCAGTTTGAAAAACTATTTATGGGTTTGTGACTGCAACTGTTTTGTTACAGTACAGATTTGAGGTGGTGTTGGGTCCATTTCACTACATTTTATTGAGAAGCTACATTTGCTTTTTAATCATAATTTCAGTGTCAGTTTCAATGTATACTGGTGAAAACAACAAAAATGAAAGAACAAACACTGAAGGATAAGCTGGGCTTTTCACTGGAGATCTGTTATTGACCTCGCACCTGTCAGAGATGCTCAAGTACAGACATGATCTTCCCATCCAGCTCAAACAGAACAAATAAATAAGCATAATTCCTAAAAACATTATATGATTTTAACATGCAGATATTTTATTGACAGTAACAGCTGATTATCTTAAAAAGGATACAGTTTTCGTCCCCTTTCATGTTCTTTGGTGGTCCTGGCATGTTGAGCAAGACCAGGTGTGAACTGCGGGATTTCTTGACAATCACCTCATTGAGCTTCACAGCAGTGTGCATCCTTCGCACATTGGTCTGGTTGCTACATTAAACCGGAGATGTTAATTACAGCGGTGACTGAAGTGGACATTATCCATATTAGTTTACTTTATGTGTTAGTAATTGTTATTACACCAGCAATCTGCAGGAAGAGCAGTATGAGTGGTTAGGAATCTAACACATGCAGCTCTGCGGCACAGTCAAGCCGGCTATCCACTTTCACTCGAGTTTAAAGGACAGAGATGATTCTCACACACGAAACGCAGAGACCTCATGCACATGCAAACAAAAAGTTAAACAAAGGATAAAGTGACTTACAGATTCTCCCACTCACTGGAGGAAGAGCAAAAACAACAAAAGAAAATTTAAAAAGGCGATTTCGTTTTGAGGCTCTCAGCCACATAGATGATTTCATGGCCTCTGGAGCTTGAGTTACATTTAGGTGGCAGTGTTGTGTGCTGGAAAATTAGCACTTTTCACAAATGACAGTACAAGTATGCAGCCAAGGGGGAAGGTACTGAATAATGCAATTAGAACAATTTAAGTGCTGAAATACACAAGATGCAGCAATGAAGTTGGTTTGTAGCCATTCACAGCCTTTTTAACGATGGCAACAAATCACTGACTGATAGGACTGGGAGCTAGATCTACTTACGGTTTCATATTGAACATGTCTTTAACCGCGATGCCTTCTCTGTGTTTGTTCCTCTCGCTGATCAGTTTGTCTTTGGTCCAGGTCATGTGAACACGATCCGGTGTGGAGGCTGGAGTTTTGTCATTCATTGCAGAATGAGAGGCCGTGTTGCGGTCGTGGATCAACTGGGCCTAGCAAAGGACAGGCCAGAGGACGCCTTTAGTCTTTACAGTGCTGGTTTTTTTTTTTTTACATGTCTTTAATTCACAGATACCGTACATAAACCAACTACCTAATATTCATGCGGGACACAAAACTGTGAAGAGGACAAGCAGAAATAATGTGGATGTTACAAATTGGTAATGAAAGTACATGCAGGTTGGAAAAGAACAGAAACACATACACATGCTGTTTTTCTGCAGTCACAGATGAACATCCTGGTCACATCACTCTCATGAAGGAGTGGAGCGTAAATGAATCCGCGTGTACAAGAATAACAACGCTGCGATCACTCGCGTGTTCAAGGAAATGATAAAATCACCCGTGTTTACACCTTAGCTTCCTCCTTCTGATGCACACTCTTGTATTTATGACAAAAACTATCAGTACCCGTATGGAACGGGCGGATTTTCAATTGAAGACAGAATCTCTGAGGAAGAGGACATAATGGATTGAAATTTTATAGCAGCAGCAGCAGCAGCAGCAGCAGCAGCAGCAGCAGCAGCAGCAGCAGCAGCAGCAGGCTGACTGAGTGAGTGCACATAAGAATGCATTAACTGAAGAATTTGTCTTCCTCTAGTGGCAGAGTTTGGTCTCGTTGCATCTGCTCAGGCTGAATCTACAGTTCAGTGACTGGAGGGGGGACAGTAAACTAACAAATTAACTGGACATTATATCCCCAAGGTGAGATTCTGTTGACAGCACCACCAAAAGTGTTGTAAGGAGTTGTCATGAGTGGATTACGACAGTGACGAAGGATGGCATCATAAATGAACAGAGCAATGGGAGCATGGCTGGCTGTTACACGTTTGTTTGGCTACCTCGTCCTTTGGTATGCACAGGGTGTTGTGGGAACGGGTATCGACCCCTGATGACTTCTTCTTCTTTATGGAGCCACGCGACACATCTGAGATGCTCTGAATCTGAGCCAGTGGTCCGATCACAACACAACAAGGTTTGAGGGAAGAGTTCAAAGGTCAACAATGGCAGAACAAACATGAGCAGAGGATATGTGCTGTGTTTTTATTGTATTATTTCTACACTAAAATCTTAAAATGGAAGAATGGTAGCTCCTAACACGTACAGTTAGGTCCGGAAGTATTCAGACCATCAGATTTTATTATTTTGCTGTTATACACTACTACCCCGCCTCTCGCCCGTAAGTTGGCTGGGATAGGCTCCAGCACACCCGTGACCCCTGCGGGGACTAAGCGGTATAGAAAATGAATAAATGAATGACACTACTACTTTGTAATCAAGATGTGATCAAAGACTTTCAACTTTATTTTAGGGGTTACACAAAAATATTAGGAATAACAGCCATTTTAAGCAGAGTACCTCAATTTTCATAGGCTCAAAGGTATTTGGACGATCGACTGCCAAGAAGTTAACTGACCATTGTAAAAACCACATACTTGTGGACTTAACTGTATATATTTTTAAATAACATCTACAAAGTGTGATTTTTGGTGTTGTGGAAAGTACAGAAGCAACATTTTTATTGCTATTACACTTTTTACACTACAAAACATGAACTGTCACCATTCCTTGATAGGACACTTTACATTTGCCAATTACAACATGCAACTGGTCACATATGGCCACAGTTCATAGTATATTTCAACCACATCACAAAATGTCATAATATAATGTCTTCATACTGTTTGTGTAGTGACGTGTGGGTGCTACTGTACCTCTCTTTCCCTCTCGGTGCGAGACAGCTGCATCTGTTTAAGCATTTGAGACCTCTGCTCCATCACTAGCGTCTTCTCATAAGTGAAGGCTGAGATGTCACTGTCATGCTAGCGGGACCGAGAGCACATTTGCAAATTTAGTATCAAGTTCACATTCTCATGAAGTGAATAAAAAATGCCAGTGTCTTGAATAGACACAGACTAACACCTGGATTAACTACCATTGCTTGCACGTAGTAAATTAGTAACGAGAAAGACATAGTAACTGAATAATAACTGCACATAGTCTCACCATCTCTACCACCTCCACCACTGCATCCAGGCGTAACTGGTAGAGAAACATCTGGAGGTCTTTCTTCATCTGGATGGAGTTGTCATCCATCTGTGCCACTGTGAAGATTCGCATCTTGCACTTCTTCCATACCTACAGACATAAGTACAGCTCATTACTTCTTATCACTGGCATGTTTGTGCTACAGCAGCTCTTCTGTTGGATCAGACCAGACAGGTTACTCTTTGCTCCCCATCCACACCACTGATGACACTTATCATTCAATTTACATCAAAAAACTTGGATGAAAAATTTGTTAAAAATTAACAAACCATATGAGCAAAAAAAGAAAGAAAAAAAAACCTGCCTTGTGTTGACTGAGTAAAAATGGAAGCAGCATGAGGAGTCCTCCATCGTGTACGATCCACCACACATCAATGTTTCCCTCCGGCAGACGCTCCTGGTTACTGGGGAAATTGTCGATGTTCTTGGCAACCAGTAGAGCCTGATGGGCTGCTGTCGTCTCTCTCACCGTCTCTGAAGAAAGAGCAGGGGAAATTTCGCATTAATATGCTTTTGGAGCTTTAAAAAAAAAAACTTTCTTAAAACGTTAGCTTAAATAATAAACCATATGGTACCAACCATATCAGCTTGGTTAAATAACACTAGTGGAGAAAAATATAATTAAATGTACCTTCTTTGCACAAGAAATTTCTGTGAAATAAACAGACATTGTCAGACATTCAGTGTTACTTACCAATGAAGTTCCTCCTTGCAGAGGAGTCCTGGGCTTGTTTCCAAGCTACTGGCCAGGCTATCAGGACAGTGTTGTGTTTCATTCCTCCCAGTCCTGCTGACTGGATGAGCAGGGAGAAACCATCTCGCAGATTAGACGACACCACCACGTGGGAAAAACCCTTGGTTCGCTCTGCGGCCATGGCAGCTTTCAGGTTCTGCAGGAAGCAAATGAAGCAGAGGAAAAGAAAAAGAAAAGAGGGTTTAGCCAATTAACATTTCAATATACTACGTTAAACACCCACACATTAGAATTATACAGTCACCAAAATACCGAACAGTCTTGTGTAGACTTTTAAAACACTTTTTGGTAAGTGAAAAAAAACTCCATTAT